>CM055824.1:37779649-37906007 GCA_029582265.1 Zoroaster sp. YZ-2022 | reverse complement strand
AAATCGACCACCCTTTTGTCCCCTCATTCACAACCCCACACACATGACTGGAACACAATAGCCTAAGGAATCCCAAAGGGAATACTTACCAGTGTTAAACTATAGCTGAATTAATTTACACTATGCACTATGAACAACTTTACCCTGAAAATGCCTTGAAAATCTGTTTTGCCGTGAAATAACCGTTCACAGACCTCCCAACATTCAGTTTTCAAAAATCGTACTTTCTTCAAGGCGGTAATTTTCGGTGTATTCTTAACATGTTCTGCCGCTCGAGTATGTTTATCAGTTGCGATATGCTTCTGGCAGTCATTTCTACCAGCGTGACTCGCACAAAAATTAATGTCGCACAACGTACAAAAGCCGAAATATTCAGACTGTTTGCTGAACGTTAGGCAAGGCCATTCATCACTGTACTTCTTCAAAAACTTCTGCCTCGGCGTTGACTTCGTTGTAGCTTTTTTGGTAGACATTTTGACCAGCTTACATGGTTAACCAACCGCCTTTGTACAACGTGCAACGCAACATCGTGTGTAACGTATACAACACGTGTGTGTACAGTCTGCATACATATCGTGTGTACAGAAGCCACGCTTCCACGGAGTATCAGTTTGCAAGCACGTCGTCTATTCATAAACTAGTTGACATGCAGTCCCTCCTTAATTTGCCCTTCAGAGATCGAACGTATTACAGTGAATGCGATTACGCGGACCGCACGACCGGGAACAACAGACCACACAGGAATAGACTGTGTTAAGTCTCGCCCATGAGACTTGCATGGCCTATGGCGCGCGAAATACAAAAATAACAAATTTAAAAAAAAATTTAAATCAACTTTAAAAACGGCATTGTCAAAAATCGTACAAATGAAGAATAAAATCGTAAAAGCGTAAAATGGGTGAAAAATCGTAAAAAGTACGCCAAAATCGTACATGTTGGGAGGTCCGAGTTCACCATAATTTCACTGCAATTTCATGGTGTCTCTTCCTCTCAGATATTGGCAATATAATGTTCACTGTGATTTCAGGGCAAATTCACGGTGCTCTCATGCATTAATGAGCTGCCCCAAAACTGCCACGAGAAGTTCATGGCGTTTTCACGGCGTTTTCACGGTGTTGTGTCGTCATGAAATTGCCGTGAACTATTTATTTCACGGTAAAACAGATTTTCAGGGCATTTTCAGGGTAAAGTTATTCACAGTGTTACATCTTAACAAAATACTTAGGAGCTGGTTGAAAGCATATTCATGAAAAGAGCTAAAGCAAGTTAAATTTTACAAATACAGATGAGGTAGAATTCTGACAATAAGTAATTTAACATACCCAGTTGTAAATCCACATGATTGCGTTGTTTATGTAAAACATACCTTCGCAATGTGTCGGCAGATCACTCAGTTCAACATTCCAGGAGCCTTGCTCACCACAAAATGCTGATGAGACATTCCCCACGAGACTGAGGCCACTGGTACAAAAGAAGCTACATTGGGTACCAGCTAACGGTCTACCAATTGTACAGAATGTCGGATAGACTTGTATGTCGTTAGGAAGAGATAAGGCATCACAGGTGACCACTACAACATCAAATATTAAGATCGTGACATTTATTTACCTAAGTATCATTTTTAACTCAATTAAATTGCTACGGGAGGGGGGGGGGGTGTGCAATTGCTTTCCTCTTGTCTTTTTTCATTAACCCTTTCCTTACCATAGCGGACTTTTGTCGACTGCACTCATACCCCCTCTTCTTTACCATAGGCGACTTTTGTCGACCAAGCTTCTACACAAAAAAGCACTGTAGCCTGAGCATAAAGGCCATTTGTTATAAAGCTGTAGTTTTGTCCATGTTCAACCTCCATACCCAAGCTTACAATGGTTGGAAAGAGAAATATCGGATCTTTCCATTGATGGTGAAATAAAATAAGGTTGCTATTATGCAATCCCTTCAAATTGGAGTTGAAATATCCAAAATGCCAAACACCTACAGAGTGCCATTTGTTTGTGTACAAAAAAGTGTTTGAGTTTACAGATCACACTGATGAAACAAACATTGAGAACTTGCACATTTATTGACCGATCTTAAAGATTTTTGGATTATATGAAAGGGTATTAAATAAGTAAGATAAATATTATTACATATTTTTCTGTAAAACGATATCTTCAAGGTGATAATAGAGTTTGTAAAATTGGCCTTTGAACACAAGCTTTCTGTTGTGTAAGAATGTGTGCTTCACGCTTGAGTGGTCAAACAATGCGGTCACCAGCGGTATGTCAAAACAATTCGGTATTGAGAGGGTTAAAAATCCCTTTTTTTTTTCAGTGGAAATTTTCTTCTCTAGAGGAAACCTTTGATCAATATTTATCTTGTTTATTTTTTGGGGGACAACTTGTAGGTGTCCGAGACATACCACAGTGAAAAATTGGTCAGTTAACAGGATGAGACATACAAAAATGTTTATATCCTGAAGACGATCAGAGCATACTGATCGAAACGTCGAGTTGTAACCTCCAGTTCTTTTCAGAACTAATTACTACTCAATTGAGAATTTCACATGGTGTCACCGCAAATACTGATGCTGCCGTTGGTATGAAATTGTGAATAAACTTGACTCATTTCCTCAGAAATGCATAAGCTAAAACCTTCACAGGTTGGATTTTATCTTTATTCTCATGACGCGGTTACCTTTTTGTGTGTACTTGGTCTTTAAATATGGTCAACAACTGATTTACAATAACAGTTTTGCCAATATTACCAATGTTGTACATTTTCTTTTTAACTATCATGGTGGAAATTTAGCTGTTCTAAAATTTTCCTACAAAGTTTTTTTTTCTGCACTGCTTGGTAAACACATAAAACAAGCAGAATTATTACTTACAATCAAAACTATAACTGTGAAAAATGTATACCAACCTACGGCAATTAATTGAGCCGAGCTTTCACAGGGTAGTTTGTATATTGCTGTGTGCCCAGAAGGTCATATGAGGGAACAGCGTACATCCTTTAACTGGACAGGCAACGATATGCACCAATGAAAAACATTTATGGTGTGTTTGTTTCACTCAAGATCATGAACCAGGATCGTGTGATATTGCACAGTACGAAACCAAACAGGAACTTTTGGGGATCAAATCAATGTTGCAGATCAGCCATGCCTGTTGTATACAGCGGATCGCTGAACCGTGCCCGCATGGCAGAATCCATCCGCTAAATTTAGATTTTTGTTGTGACAAACTGTTTCAGATATCATTCACTGGCAATGATCATTTGTTTTGGCCTTTATAGTTTTAAGAAGCTATTTTCAGGTTTATATTCATGATGATTTTATAAATTCTGTAATGATTTTCATCTTATTTTCATTTGCGCCATCTTGGATCTTATCTTATGTATCCACGGCGCGAGCAGGATCAGCAAATACAGGATCCGGATCAGTAAACTGTCTAAACCGTACAGACTGTATGGTGATTGAGGTATGGATATGTGCGAAACAAACAAACCCTTAACAAACATTCAGGCTGCTGACTTACAATTACATCTTGGCGTTTCCACTCTCTGCCAGTATGTGTTCGTGCCGTCAAATGCACAAGTTGCTTCACTGGAGCCATCGAGTCTGTAGCCATCAATACATTTAACTTGACACACGTGGCCATACGCATTGCGACACTCACCCACAAACTCACCGAAGTATGGAGGGGAAAGGGAGGGACATCTGCGCTCTGTGGATAAGTGAAAATATAATATGGCCACACTGTTGTTTTCAAGAGCTTGTTTTGACTTCTAGTTTTACAGGAAAAGGATCCGCAATGCTTTATTAGGACATTGCTGTACACCGATTTAGGCAGATTTTTTATGCACTTATAATGCGTGGAAGTCTCAAGAGTAGTAACATAAGGAAATTACAACTGTAACAATTAGCAAATTTGTCATATCCTTTCAACTTTTTTTCACTTATTTAGTATTGTTTAGTAATATATATAAACAAATAAATATTTAATAATTTTGCACTCACCAGTAACTTCAACTTGGAAGTTACACGTGTCTGAGTTACCAGCAGCATCCAATGCTGTGCAATGTATCCTATAATCACCGATGTCAAACTGTCCCGACACCGGGTCACAGGTCACTGTAGGCTGGAGGCCATCATTGTCAACAGCTGTGAGCGTCCAGTCCACCTGGGCTGAGGTCGACCCATTCTGGACATAGACTGTCAAGATGGAGGGACAGCTTGTAAACCGAGGGTTCTGGCGATCTGAAAAAAATAAATTTAATTCAAAACAATCTGTATACTTGGTAATAATTGGTGATTAAAATTTGACTTTAATAACCTGAATTGGTATACGAAAACTCAGTATATTACTCACAAAGTGCCAAATTGACACTGACATAATTACCTAAAGGCTGGTTCTTGAATGCGATGCAAATTTTTATGTCAAAAGCTATAGATTCGTGCAAATATTGAACATCTGCATGAATCATACTCGGCAACTTGTTGACATGCTTCACATTCACTTTTGCATGTGTTTACCAGCCAGCACTTTGGAAGTCAACACTTTCGCTGTGTTCAAATTATCTCGTATTTCCCAGTTCACAAGTCATCAACTAGCTAGATGTGATCAATATATGCCAACTATAGTATGGTAGACTGAGGCATAAAAACACAATTTGATTCTCAAATTGTAAACACTAAGGAACATGACAATTTATTTGGGATTGTTGTTACTGGTAAAACAAGCTTCCAATAAATTCTTTGGGAAATTTCTCACCTCACCATTTTTTCTTTCTGTCTCGGAATCAATGGGTAGAATGTCGTATCCGAACGCCACTTTTTCTCGTTAAATATAACCAATAATGTAATCTTACCTATACCTAGTAAGGTGGAGAACATATGGATGATGATTTTTTTTAAATTTTTTTGTTATGCAAATCGCCCAACACAAGGCCAATGGCCACTCCAAGGTGGGGGGCTACTAATTCATTGAGTTGTTACAACGACTCCACACTGAAGAAACCAGCCCCTCGCACCGAAACAAGACAAGTTAATAACCAGCCTCTTCACGGTGCGAATAGGACTGGGAGGGGTAACTAATCCAGAACAAGGCAGTTGTTAAACTGCCTCTGCCCCTATAAGCAATTATGGTTAAGTGTCTTGCTCAAGGACACAAGTGTCACGGCCGGGATTCGAACCCACATTCTGCTGCTAACACCAGAACTTGAGTCCGGTTAAGCTAGACCACTCGGCCACGACACTCCATGATGGACATATATACTTCAAATTATTCCAGGATATTTATTTCATGAAATATCAGGCATTTTTGGTATACGATGACTTCCTCAGTCATATTAGTCTGATCTTGTCAACTCCCCATAAGTGACCAACACGGTCATTGTACATGTGCAGTGGCAACTATAATAGGATCCTCCTATCTGAAGGGGAGGATTTTTTAGAAGGGAAATCAAGTCCGAAAACCATCATCAAAGTGGATTTTAAAGATAGTTTTCGCTTTCTGTACCCCCAAAAATCGATGGAATCATTCTTTAACTAGTTAGCCTAGTGGTTGTAAAAACATTTCCAAAAAACCCTTAAAAAGTGGCGGTCGGATATGACATTCTTTCCGAATCAATGTTCCTATAATAACAAACAAATCTGGAAATTGCTTGATAAATAACGAAAAACATGGATGATAATGCAGCATTTTTTTTTGCCTGGAATTACTGTACTGCAGTGGTTTATAAACACCTATAAAATAACTGTAAGAGGGTCTGGGACATGACCTTTGTTATCAGGTCAGGCTATTATATATCTGATGAGAAGAGTTTCTTTTTTGGGATAGAACACGAATCTCTCTTGGAAAGGACAGAACAATGAAGCATATATATTAACAGTTTGAAATATTGCTTTTCTTGGATAACTAACCAGAACAATGGATAGCCGAGATATTCCGTGACCACTGTCCATTGCTAAGACAGGTGACGTAGTCAGAGCCGAATGGCAAGACAGTAAACCCAGTCTGAGTACACGAGAAGAGGCAGTTGTCTCCAAATACAGGTTGGTTGAGGCAGGTAGTTGGAGTCAATGTAATTCCTGCAGCAGAGCTCAAGATTGAGCATTCAGTCTCTGAAAGCATAATAATCATTAAAGAGTTCAGATAACCCCCTCATCACAAGCACGTAATTTGGGTGTTATATTTGACTCGACAATGACTTTAAAACCTCAATTACCTCATATCTCCAACATTGTTCGCATATCATCATTTCATATCAGAAATATTGGCTGAATAAGGAAATACTTGAATCAAAGTGCTGCTGAACAAATTATACATGCATTTGTCACGTTTCTACTTGATTTCTCTACCCGATGTGAGGGCATTGCAGCACTGGTATTGTGGTTGACCATCTCGGCGTGGCTATCTATTAGACGACATCGTGCCGTGTGGGTCCGTCTCCCGAGACTGACTGGGTGCCATCTTTATTTGGTATGTTACGGCCGAACCATACATTATGTTAACTATTTAATTATTTGTTGTATTTATGTAAATTGATGTGATGTGTAATTTGTAATTAAATATTGTTTAATATCTATATATCTTGTCGTCTTGCTTTGTGTTTGCAGGTAGTTGGAGTCAAGGTACACCGGCAGCAAAGCTCAGGACCAGGCATTCATCAGTCAGTGAAAGCCTAATAATTATTCAAGAGTTACCATTTATCAGGTTATCTCCAAATGAAGGCAGGCCGTAGTAAAATAATAATGCAAGCATTCAAAATTGGAAATATTTTGAATCTTTCTTCATGTTAAATCTGAACTAGTGCAGTGGCCAATCGCCCATTGTGGCCACTGTCCATTTGTTCCTCGGCTGGGTGGCCACTGTTTTTAACACAGATTTGACCAATTTTTAACAGCTATGGACACATGCTACAAGCAGCGGCATAGCCAGAACATTTTCAGTGGGGGGGGGCATTGGTTTTCAGTGGGGGACCCAGGGGGTATGGGTTTTTTCCCTTTTTCTTTTTTTTGGGGGGACACTATTGGGATTTTTAGTGGGGGGGGGGGCACCTGGGGGGACACTGGAAATTTGTGGGGGGCATGTGCCTCCCTGCCCCCCCCCTGGCTGTGGCTACACCACTGGCTACAAGCATGACTCAAATCTACTTTCAATAAAACAAGTTAAATTTCAGAAATTATGACAAATCAGTGAATGTTTGGTTTGTCTCCTAATGAAAAAATGGCCAATCCCATCATGTAAAATTTTAGTAAAATAATTATTTCCCAACTGAATGTTTGTCTTTCAGAGATTTAAATTCCACATTGAATTAGATACAACATTTCTGAATGCATTTTCAATGACACAACATAATAAACTGACATTTTGGTAACATGGTTTTTGTAGCTATCCGTTTGCGGAAAAACAACAACAGAAGTTGTTTTCTCCAGACCTACCAGTGCAGACAAGATCGGTTCCTGACCATGTTCCATTAGCCAAGCAGCGAGACCGTCCATCATCACTTGTCTCTGCTTCATAACCATTCATGCAATAGAAGGAACACTCAGTACCATACGTCTCTGTAGCGTCTGTGGAACTACTACAGCCAGACTTGATGGAATTAGGAGGCGTGCTTTGGGATGGACATGTTACAGCTGTGCAAAGGAAACATGAACTTTGTAATAGTGTTACGTCTCAAAATAAAGCAAAACATTGAAACCTTTGGTAAAATAAGCCTATGTATGGTAACTGACCTATTGCAGTAGAATCATGTGAGCATAGTAAGTGAAACATTAATGTCTCCTGTCAGAACAACAAAGTCGTATCTAAAAAAATGCAACAAGGGCGTATGTGCAATAGCGCACAAATTTGCATACATTAAAACAATTGAGTGCAAATAACGTCATATCTTCTTTCACAGGATTTGCGCGTTCCTTCTGGAACTTTGTAAAAAGATACGACCTTGTTGCACTGAGCGAAATCCATGTCTGCAACGAGGTTGTAACTATGATACGACCTTTATTGCACTGATGTGACGGTCTGATCCGATTACTTGTAATAAAACACACAAAGCATGAACATCCGATACATCAATAACCTGCTGCACAAACCTCTATATTGGTTGACCCTATTGCCATTTGCGAGATGCCGGCGATATAGGTCAATACTGCAGTCAGATTCGATGAAAAACTAAGAGTGGGAAGGTTTGGATAGACTGAAATAAATATGTACTTACACTATGAATAACCATGGAGGTAGAATTAGAATAACTTTACCCTGAAAATGCCCTGAAAATCTGTTTTACTGTGAAATAAATAGTTCACAGCAATTTCATGACGACACAACACCGTGAAAACGCCATGAAGTACTCTTGGAATTTCTTCGCAGTGAAAACGCCATGAAAACGACATGAACTTCTTGTGGCAGTTTTGGGGCAGCTCATTAATTCTCAAGATCGCCGTGAATTTGCCCTGAAATCACTGTGAACATACATTATTGCCAATATCTGAGAGGAAGAGACACCATGAAATTGCCGTGAAATCATGGTGAACTATTATTTCACGGCAAAACAGATTTTCAGGGTAAAGTTATTCATAGTGTGTACTTATAGCACTTCAACAGCTACAGCTGATTGAGTGAAGCATGGTATATTGAAATAAGCAGCTATAGCTATACAATCATGGTCAGAATTGTTGGAATGCTTATACATTCAATTATACTCAGCATTGTACAGGGGGCGCGGGTGAGATGTAAGATGTGAGAGCAAATATCATCACTGGTCATGTTATCTATTTTTCAGTATTAGCCACTCACATGTGCATACAGTATTCTGTCCATCCCAGTACGGTGTGTCATCACTTGTCAGTTGACAGGTCCTGCTCTCTGATCCACTCAAGGTATAGCCAGTATTACACTCCAAGGTACACTGTGTACCTGCAATGGGGCTGGTTTGGTTACAGGTAACAGAGCCTGATGCAGGGGCTTGAAGTCTCTCACAACGATATACTGTTGGTAAATGTGGAATGAGGTGGGATACAAAATACATCAAGGCAGGATAGACTAACTCATTAACATGCTTTATAAAGTGTGAGTTTGGCATATAATGTCATGAACTGGGTTACAGCAGGCTGGCAGACTTCATGTAGGTAATCAAGAGAATTTTGACTCATACACAGCCTGATATGGAAGCTGATGAGAAAAAAAAAAGGATTTACCCTGTTGTGACTGTACCATTGCAATAGGGTTAATCCTTGATGACACCTTGTTTAAACGACTAATTCGACAGCAATCAAATATTTGGAGTGAATTAATCAGGTGACTAGGGATGCTCTCTGAAGTTTGCATTGTTAAATCCAATTATTCAGTCCCCCAAAGCTTCAAAGCCCTTTCTAGTAAGCAAGTAGCACTATGAATAACTTCACCCTGAAAATGCCCTGAAAATCCGTTTTGCCGTGAAATAACAGTTCACGGTAATTTCATGGCAATTTCATGGTGTCTCTTCCTCTCAGATATTGGCAATAATGTGTATAGTGCGATTACAGAGCAAATTCACGGTGCTCTTGCAAATTAATGAGCTGCCCCAAAACTGCCACAAGAAGTTCATGGCGTTTTCACTGTGTTTTTATGGCGAAGGAATTCCAAGAGTATTTCATGGCGTTTTCACGGTTTCACAGTTAAACAGATTTTCAGGGAATTTTCAGGGTGAAGTTTATTCATAGTGTAGTGCTGTCAAAGATTTGGATCTTGTCTGAGATAACTGTAGATTTTTCAGCAGAAACTCAAATTACAAAAGCAGAAACTATACAAGACTAAGACACATTATTACTTACGGCAAAAACACATTGTTTCGTCTTACCATTTACTGTCACAATGACATCACAGTATTCTGAGTTACCACTCGGGTCTGTAGCTATATAAGTCACTGTAGTTCTGCCTTCAAGGAACCTACTACCTGGTGCTTGGTGGCCAGTTTGCCTGCCACAAATCAATCACAAATTGAAGACAAATATTGTTTTTATTACTTTTCAATTTCATTGACAAAAATTAAGAAACAACGGTAGGTTTCGCCGTTTTGTTAAACCCAAGTCATGGTAGCTGTATGACCATCAAAATCAATTGCATTCAATTCAATCACTATCAGAAGACAGAAGACAAGATTTATACCAGCAACCTCTCCCAGATAACTATAAATGTTTTACCAACTGCACCAATTGTGGCAACTCATTACATTTTAACTCATTATTTCATACAATTCTTGTTTTAAATTGGTGCATTTCTGATGTAGCCTAAGTGACCCTAAGCCATGGATAGAAGTAACTGCACATTTACAAACACCATAAGACACACCCTATAGATCTTTCAAATAGTATGTATGTACATTTAGTTTTTCCTCCAAATCAAGGCTGGCCCTTTGATTAAGAATCACCTCTGTACATGAAAAGATATGACTACAGTGTAATGAAGGTATATTGGTCAATGTTCAGAGGCTTATAGGGTGAAGATGTAATAAGGCCAAATTTATTTATTTCTGGTTTATTTCACATCAAATTAAGCATATGGCCCAAAGGCCAAAAGCACTTCAATGTACAAAGGAGTTAAAACATTACATTAAAATTCACACCAAATCATATAAAAACACACAGTTAAAAAATACTAAAAATACTAAAAATCAACTGATGGAGAACCATGGCATCTGACCTCCTGGAAGGAGAGGATAATTACCCAGGATTAATAACTCACCTATCTATAGTAGTTACTATGCCGGAGTTGTCAGAAGCAGTTGGCACATCAAAGTCCACTAACTGAGAGGTTGAACCAAATTCACTCTTCACTGTCACTGATACTGGGCAGTTATCATCAAACCTGGGTCGCTGCTCATCTGTACATAGTAAGTATTATTATGTTGAGGTTTTGGGAGGTTGTATGGATGACTGATTATGTAGACCACCAGGGGCGGATCCAGGATTTTAAGAAAGGGGGGCGCAAACTTTGAGGGCTAATTTCAAAGTTGAAAAATGCGAGTGCGTAGCACGAGGTCCTATACAAGGGAAGGAGTTTTTTTTTTGACTCGGCAAAAATAAGGGGGGCGCGCGCCCGTTGCGCACCTCCCTAAATCCGCCACTGACCACTCTCTATTTGTACATCAGCTGCATTCAACAGTACTAGTCAACTGATCTATAGTATTGCCCAGATTTAAATTTGACACCTCACAACTTCAGTTTGAGGCACAGATCTCAGTGTTGAATACCTCGTGACAGAGTTAAAGTCTGAGTCATACATGTATATCTCAGTGTCGAGTCTGAGTCTGAGTACTAGTCCTGATTGAGTCACATATGTAAAGTCTTATAGTCATACATCTGTGTTGAGTCTGAGTCCAAGTCCCAAGTCACATAGTTAAAGTCTGAGACCAGAGTGTTGAGTCTGAATTCTAGTCCTGATCGATCAAATTACATAGGTAAAATTTGAGTTGTAGATCTCAGTTTTGAGTCTGAATTCTAGTTCTGAGTCACATAGGTAAAGTCCGAGTCACAGACTTCAGTGTTAAGTCTGAATCCTAGTCCTGATCAATTGAGTCACATAGTTAAATTCTGATACCAGAGTGTTGAGTCTGAATTCTAGTCCTGATCGATCGAATCACATAGGTAAAATCCGAGTTGTAGATCTCAGTTTTGAGTCTGAAAATTCTAGTCCTGAGTCACATACATGTAGGTGAAGCCTGAGTCATATAGATCTCAATTTTGATTCTGAGTCCTGATCATGTCACATAGCTCAAGTCCCTTTTGTAGATCTCAGTATTGAGTCCTAATCATTCCTGAATCATATAGGAGAAGTCTGATAAGTCAAAGATCTCAAACTTGAGTCTGAGTTCGAGTCACATGGGTAGAGTCAGAATGATAGATCCATGTTGAGTCTTACAGTCCTGTTGAGTCTGAGTTCTAGTCACACAGGTGACAAATCCTAGTCACAAACTAGGTTGAGTTCAAGTCCTTTACCCAAAAAACTTTATCTAGAAATCCAATCATATGATTCAGAAGATGATATTCATTTTAACTGTAGCAATTCTATCAGCAATCATACAGTGTATAAGGAAGGTATCAATTTAATATTAATATTCATTATAGTTAGAGTCTAAAAATGTAATTTTCTGATTTTTTGACCTGTAGAAATTCCTTCAAAGCTGTGTATGAAAATCTGTTTTGTTGGAAGAATGTTTAGACTAAAGGAAAACTTGTTTTCTTGCCACCACCAGCGGCGGCGCTACGGGGGGGCAATTACATTAAAGATTAATGCAAATGCCCCCCCTCATATGTTTGCCCCCAATTTTTTCCTCGATGGTAAGTCAATGCTTTTTCAGCAGTCCTAATCATTAATCATATACATTCGAGTCTGAGTTTGCCCCTTCAGAATGATAGATCCATGTTGCTTACAGTCCTGTTGAGTCTGAGTTCTAGTCACACAGGTGACAAATCTTAGTCACAAACTAGGTCTGAGTTCAAGTCCTTTACCAAAAACTACAGTTCTCTTGTGTAATGATATTCATTTTAACTGTAGCAACATCAGCAATCATACAGTGTATAAGGAAGGTATCAATTTATATAAATATTACAAAGCTCACCGATACAAAATGTATTTTGGGTGTTGTCCCATGATCCATCATCTGTGCAAGTCTTGATTGCAGGACCCTGTTGGACAAAGCCATCACCGCATGAGAAGCGACATACAGTGTTATATTGCAGCACCTGGGCCTGGCTACAGATGGATGGCTCTATGGATCCATGGGGGATGGAGAAAGGACCAGGACACGTCACTGTCACTGAAAAGACAACAGGACAATATGATATTAATACAGTATTATATGGCAGCACCTGGGCCTGGCTACAGATGGATGGCTCTATGGATCCATCGGGGATTGAGAAAGGACCAGGACACGTCACTGTCACTGAAAAGACAACAGGACAATATGACATTAATACAGTGTTATATGGCAGCACCTGGGCCTGGCTACAGGTGAGTGATGGCTCTATGGATCAATGGGGGATGAAAAAGGGAACGGGACATATGACTATCACTGTAAACTAAGACAACAGAAAAAATTATGATACGAATCAACCATAAACAGCAGCTGGTCAGACAAATAGATCCTGGCAGTAAAAAAAGACAAACGAGCAGAATAACAGACAAACCAAAGTATATTCAGCCAAACATATAGGTTTTAATACAAGACAGACACAGACAGAAAAGACTTTTACCTGTACATTGGAAGTCAGGCCCACTCCATGAGCTATCGGCTTGACACTGGCGTGTTTGGTAACTTTGCCCACTTGATGTCCTTTGACCCAGGTCACAATGAAACTCACAGGAGTCTCCATATGTAGCAGTATCACCAGGGCATCCAGAGATGTAGCCATTGGTGACGGTGGGAAAAGCACATGTGTTAGCTGTATGAAGTCAAAACATTCAGATATTTCAGAACAGTGCATATATTTTATACATGTGTATGATATTTAACACAATATCAATTTGTTGTTGTTGATGTAACGTACCATCACATGACGGCTGATCCAGACTCCAATAACCCTGTGTACTCTGATCACTCACACGGTCACACCGTCTCTTCAATGTAGCGCCCCCTGTTGACAGAGTATGACCAGTCTCGCAGCTGATCTCACACTGTGAGCCATAAACAGCTCCCTCGATACAGGAGCCATGTCCAGATGCTAGACGTATCTCACCATTTATCGGGGCATTCAGGCCAATACATCTTGTCACTGCACAAATATTATTAAAGATTCAAGCACTGTATCATTATTTTGCTGCAACCTTTTTCTCAAACACATATATGTGTACAAATGGTAAGTTATTCCTGCTCAATATGTAGTGCACAAGTTGACCTCAAAAACTACAGAGAGATTGCAAGAAAACACTGAGATCCTCACAAGGCACTATGGAGATAATAATAATAATAATAATAATAATAATAATAATAATAATAATAATAATAATAATAATAATAGTGGCTTCTTGTATAACGCACAAATCCATCAAGTAGTGACACACATGGTGCTCAATGAACACTATTACCCCTGTCATCGGGCCAGTTATATCATTCCTAGAACCATCTCAACTCCCTGGGGAGCATGCAACCCATGCTGCCAATTATGTGTAGCGCAACGAGCTTAATCAAACACAATTACCATCTCTGCCCTCAAAGGTCCCCATTTATACTCCTGGGTGAAGAGAAGCAATTATAGTTAAGTGTCATGCTCAGGGACACAATTAAGCACCACGTTCGCGGCCAGGATTCAAACCCACATTCTGACGACTCGGCCATCAGTCCGATGCACTTAATCGCTCGGCCATGGCACCCCATGACACAGTGGTTTAAAACCCTACATGACCCAGACATCAGTACACTTCAGTACAAAAAACGGTCAAAACATTTATAAAAATTACCAAGAATTTGTACATACCTCTTCTGGACTTAGGAAATGTATTTTAACGTCGGCAGAAACTTCATTCATGAAATTTTGCCGATAATTTTGTATAAAAATAAGTTCACTTTCAAGAGAGGGCGCAATTCAAATGAAAATTGTAATGCGCCCTCTCGCTACGATGAATTACATTTCGCGTAAACCCGTCGCATAAAACAACGTTTTTTGTTGAAAACAGCGTCCTGAAAAATCGTATTTTGGGGTGTAAAATTTCATTTGCGCTAATTTGCCGTAAATTTCTAGTCACAACGGATAGTTACTCTATCAATATATAACAAAGTTATGGCATTCCATCCAGGCCTTTTCTGGCTTATTTTGAAAATGTGTGAACCTAAATTTGTAAAATAATAAAATTTTTGGGCCATTTTAGTTAAAGATTTCAAAGCATAATTGCACTATCATACAATTATCGGTCCGCATTATACTTTTACAGTTCGAAAGACTATTTAATAAGCAAAATTAACAAGCAGTATTTTTTTCTCAAACCATTTGAAATATGCCTTAGCAGATGCTTTTTAAAATATTAGGATGTGTGTTTTTTGTCTGTTTAACTCATGTCATTCTATACAAGCTAACTAAAATTTCTTAAAAACAGGGTAATAAATTTCAAAAAAGCAATTTTGGTTCTTAAAACTGGATCTTCATAATCAGGTAAACAATTATTTTAATTTATCTCAGAAAAAAAAAATCGGACCCGATGTCTGGGTCTTAAACCACTGTGCATGAGCTTCAAGTGAAATTTTGGGAACATACTGAGGATACAAAACTAAACATTTAAAAGAGTGTACACATCATACGACATTTAAGACACACCAGGGGCACACAGCCAGTCCCAGCCACAGAATAATGATCTTCTCATGCCCTGTTATCTAGGCCAGCACGAGCTTGTGGTATTATTTTCAGTCAATGAGTTCATCTAAATCTAGGACACTGATTCAATGCCTTGTTGAAAGGCTGTTCTGATTAATGACAAGATCCCTTTTAATTGGTATCGAGGTTTTTAACATGAAGCAACAAGAATTGCAAGCTTTATCATAAACTTCTGTTGGAGAAGTGTCTTTTACAATACCAGGAAATTACTTAAACTACATAATTTTTCAAAAACTAATAAACACCAATCTTTGAAACAAAAGACTCATCTAACCTTTGGCCTCAATTTGCATAGAGCATGACCCTGAGTTGCCAGCATTGTCTGTTGCCGTGTAGACCAATGAGTAGGTTCCTTCATCGAGCGTTGTGGGCTTTGAACCATTGACGGGGGCTGAGTTGATGGTCTGTAAAACGGCAGGGATATCACGACCAGCATCGGTACCCTGGAAGAGAAAAATTAATGCAGTGAAGCGTGGGCTTCGCATGAGGTAATAAGCATAAATACACTCTTGGTAAGAGATTACCCCAGGTTGGACTTTTACATTTGCATGATACGGTGATATACATATGATATCCAAAAAGATGTACCAATACAGAAACAAATTCTCATCAATTGCAAAATTTTTACCCGTGTGAAGTTGCTGAAACTCAGCAGTAGAATTCCGAGACTAAATACAATGCTTCTGAGCAACGTTTGAATTTCAAAATATATAAGAAATTTTGTTTTGACGTCACTTGAGCGTAACAATAAAACGAAAGTGTCAGCACATGCAGAAATTTCAAAGCAAAATCGAATGCATGATGTTGAGTTGAGTGTCCATGGTATGAACGAGCCATTGAGGTGACTGCGAATAGCATTAATACGGCAGAATTAAGGGTCAATAATCACCAAAGCCCCATCATCTAAAAATGAGGATCCGGTAAAGCTCAATTACTTTTGACCTGTTAATTCAAAAGGTATTCATATAAAGACCCCAAAACCTATAACCTTCTGCTGCAGGAAATTTGATTCGGACCAGAACAAACTTACCATAACAGGTTCCCAGTTCCAAGACACAGACGCCATGTTTTGACCCTCGCCAGCAAAGATGACCTGGTCCAAAGGGCACTGAATTACTGGGGCAGTCGCATCTGACCAGAAAAACAAAACATGGGATAAGGTCATATTTGAGGTTTGAAAAACTATACAGTTGTAGTGATTTTTTGTACTCACACTCAACTATAACTGTCGAGTTTGAGTACTTATACTTGTACTCATATTCAATCACATTTTTCTGTACTCGTATACTCATGAAAAAGTACTCAACTCTGTTCAAACATATCAACTAGCTTACCTGTGCATTCCACACTGCTTCCATCCCAAGTCCCAGACACCAAGCAATTACGGCTTGCCGTACCATAGAGTGTATAGCCTTCATTACATGCCAAACGACATGTCGTGTCAAACAGTTGACGACCACTTGTACTTCGTTCTTGTCCATTACGTACACAGCCAGAAACAAAACCATCAGATGGGGCAGAAAGTGGTGGGCAGGTGACAGCTGAAATAGAGAAAAAAACATTTTCTCAAAGTAATGTTTTTAATTATTATTTCAAATGTAGGATTCTGATTTTGAGATAATTTTAAGTTATCACAAGTGTCTGAGCGCCGAGTACAAATAACATACTGAATTATTGTAGCTTTGGATGGTGAAAATGACAGGTGGTGACTGTTTGCGGTGGCGCCGTGTTGGATTCTCGGTTGGGTGGTGGTTGGTTCTGGGAGGGAGCTGGGGGTTTGCAGCTCGGCATTTCGGTCGGTGTGCTCTGATCGTCTTCAGGCATATTCTCGGGGCGTCGGGTTGTGGCCTCTGGTTTTTTTCAGGACTAGTTGCTGTTCAGTTGGGAATTTCGCATGGTGTCGGTGCAAACAGTCATCACTTAAGTTGGGGGTTGGGATATGAACTACACAATGGGTTTGTTTGTCTTGTTTCTGTGTTTTTAATTAAATGCTGGTCACTCATTTTAATGTGTTTAGATTTTAATTCTATAATAACAACAAATTTATAATATAGGTATGTGAAGATACGCATCGATCGCGGCCGATATTTTCTGCCCGATTTCTGTTCCGCATCGCGTCATGCACGCTGGGGAAATCCCCATAAATTCGCATTCTGATTGGCTGTAGACGATGATGACGTAGTGGAAAATCCCTCTTACATCCGCCATGTTTGATTTTTATTTTGGAATGTTTTGACCTTCGCTGGAAAAGTTTAAGAAATCACTGTTTTGACGGCACAAATACCACTCTAAGGCCCAATCCTACATTATTGAAAGGTTAGTCTACATTATTGTTGTTATTTCATCTTTAAAATCCCAAAGTTTCATTGTATTTTATGGGTTCCAAAAAATTGACTTACCGGAGTCTGGCGCGGGTCGACGCGACCAGTCGCAGCTGATTAACGAAGGAATCACAAGCGTTTTTGTTCAAACCACAATCGTTTTTATTCAAAAAAGTCGCGTTTTCGGTCACAAAATTCTAATCAAGTACCTGTCAGAGAAATGACGCTAATAATGAGCTCCAAATGCGTGTAATTTCCTTATCAATTAAGATATCTCAATAACTTTGGTACCACTGTGTAGGATTTTTCAAACTCTTTCCAGTGGTACTAATTGCATTGGTATTGGTTCACTTTGAATATTTTCTTCACATACCTATATAATAGGCACAACAGAGTGAAACAAATAAAATTCTTATTACTGATGTATCGCCTGTGTTTTTTACTATTTCATCAGCAATTCTGTTTTATATCTGGAAAATGGCTGTTCCTTAAAGAAAGGAAACTAACACTAACAGTTAAATAGTTCAAAATTAAATACTTGATCAAATATTTGCATGGTTCAATCAGCAGTAATTAGGTGCCTTACAGGGCCCTCGACTATACATTTTGTGACCTGTAAAACCATGCATCTAAGAATTTGTTTTGAATCCTTTCTATGATGGAAATGACACATTTTAGAGAAAAAATTCAGAAATTAAATCCAATGAAATAGGCCTAACAACAGTAAAAAAATAATCTGAACCGGTTTGTACTGTACTGTAGTCTGACTGTACTGTGACGAAAATGCCCCTAGGTTTAAGTCATTTTCGTCAGTCTTACCTGATAATTAATTCCTAGTAACTGTAATTATTTCCAGTGACATTTCCAGTAACTTTAGAGTCTTTATTTCCATTTTTAATGATGTATAAATCCACTCTTGTGTAGCTGTTATTTTTATTACACGTGTGCATTCTGTCACAGTACTAGTAATGTACACACACATGTCATGCATGTGTTAAACGTTAAACGTAAACACAACCGTACTAATCCAAGATGGCGTCTCACATAAGAAAAAGAAAGTACTGTGATTGGTGAAATGTTTGTAAATTATTATCTAGTTTTTCGAGCAGGAAAACTTAAATCTTTAGCACTGGAAAATTCTATTATTTTATGCTCTGTAAGGTTTTGTTCTTTTGATGTTTATTGGAATGAAACTTTTTGGATGGTAAAATTAAGTAGAAAAACGATGGAGATTATCGTCTGCTCAGTGTTTGAGAAAATTCATAAATATTCATGAGATGATGTCATTTACTATTTGTCAATGAAAATGAGCTTTGTTTACGTTCATTATGGAACTCGATTTATGGAATTATTTAGAGGATAGTATTACTTAATTAATTCATTCTTTCATTTAATGGAAAGGATAATTCACATAGGATATTTCAGCTCTTTTATTCGGAATTAAACTGTGTAAATATATGATTCTGATCTGTTTTGTAGTAGTTATGTGTGAACTAATTTTGCTCTCACCGAAATTTAGGGGCGTGGCTTAATTAGTACGCGGGAGAACTTTCTGTGCGGCGCATATGGCGCGCAGTTCAAAAGGTATAAATAGGACAAATTTCATAGTGAGATCACCCGTACCCCCGGCCCCCTAGCCTGACATGATCATTCAGATCATTCAGATCATTCTTCGAGCTTGACTTATTCGTATTGCTAATCTCTGAATATAATTAGAAATTTAATACAAATTAATTATTGTTGGATCGCCCAGCCTGAGTGAGATAAATACAGGTATGTGGAGTTCTGTTTCTAAACTTTGAGAAGAGAAACATTGTGGATTTTTGTGAATAATTATACTAATTATTCACCGAATTTATTTGGCATTTTATGAGATGTAAAATTAGACTTTAGAGGAGCAATGGAGCCAGAAATTTATTGGGGAGCTGTATAGTAACTTTAGAGGAGCTCCGGAGCTAGATTAATCTTTGGGGAGCTATATTGCAACTCAGATGAGTTTTGGAGTTAGATTAATTATTGGGGAGCTGTAGATTAACTTGGAGGAGCTGTGGAGCTAGATTAATATTTGCAAAGTTAAACTTTCTTGAGGAGCACTCTCGGGGAGCCACTAACTAGAGTTCGAGGAGCTGAACTCTGTGGAGCCATTAGGAAGGATATTGCTGTATATTGGAGCAGAGGATCCAAGTTGTAAAGTAGTTTCACACTAGTTTATTCAGGATAGAAAGATCTTGGAATAGATTTAATTAATGTTCTCCAGTCATAACGTTAGAAGTGGATATTGTAGGACGATGAGAGCCTAATAATATCATTTGCGGATTTTTGAGGAGTGGATATTGTTGTTAGCTTTATATGAAAGCGCAGTATCACTTCGGTATTTTAGAGTTAAGTGGATATTGTGGGACGATGAGAGCCTAATACTAGTATCACTTGTGGATTTTTGAGGAGTGGATATTGTTGTTAGCTTATGAAAGCGCAGTATCACTTCGGTATTTTAGGGTTAGGCCTAAGTGGATATTGTAGGACGATAGGAGCCTTGTGGATATTTGAGGAGTGGATATTGTTGTTAGCTTATGAAAGCGCAGTATCACTTCGGTATTTTAGAGTTAAGTGGATATTGTAGGACGATAGGAGCCTAATATCACTTGTGGATTTTTGAGGAGTGGATATTGTTGTTAGCTTACGAAAGCGCAGTATCACTTCGTTAGTTTTTAGAGGAAAAGTGGATATTGTAGGTTGAAGCCTAGTATCACTTGTTTATTGTTTTTATAGTGGATTTGCAGGCGAAGGGCCTGGCATTAATTAAGGTTTATTAAGGTTTATACGAGACTGGATTATATTAGTATGAGTGTAAATTATTTCTCTGGCAGCATTAATTGAGATATTTATCGAGAGCCTTATAGATTTAAGATTGTAAATACATGTCTGCAGTTCTTTGAGGAAGAAGTGGTTTATTTGTAAATAAAACAATTGTTCTCTTTTTGCTGAATTCAAACCTACTGTGTCTATTCTAAGTCATTCCTCTTTCGAGTGAATTATTCTTAGTGTAGGATCTCCTTTCACCCGGTCATATATTTTGACAGCGGACCCTATAGTCTACCAACTACAGATACTAAACCGGTGAGGCGGAACTCCAGTGGTTTAGGCCTTTAAATTTTCCGCCTGGTGGCAGCGCTATCGACGACGAACCGTGAGGGAGTCGACCCGACACCCCCCCTTTCGTATTTTTCCGCCACAGTACGTCAGCTATATTGCAACTCAGATGAGTTTTGGAGTTAGATTAATTATTGGGGAGCTGTAGATTAACTTGGAGGAGCTGTGGAGCTAGATTAATATTTGCAAAGTTAAACTTTCTTGAGGAGCACTCTCGGGGAGCCACTAACTAGAGTTCGAGGAGCTGAACTCTGTGGAGCCATTAGGAAGGATATTGCTGTATATTGGAGCAGAGGATCCAAGTTGTAAAGTAGTTTCACACTAGTTTATTCAGGATAGAAAGACCTTGGAATAGATTTAATTAATGTTCTCCAGGCGAAGGGCCTGGCATTAATTAAGGTTTATTAAGGTTTATTAAGGTTTATACGAGACTGGATTATATTAGTATGAGTGTAAATTATTTCTCTGGCAGCATTAATTGAGATATTTATCGAGAGCCTTATAGATTTAAGATTGTAAATACATGTCTGCAGTTCTTTGAGGAAGAAGTGGTTTATTTGTAAATAAAACAATTGTTCTCTTTTTGCTGAATTCAAACCTACTGTGTCTATTCTAAGTCATTCCTCTTTCGAGTGAATTATTCTTAGTGTAGGATCTCCTTTCACCCGGTCATATATTTTGACAGCGGACCCTAGTCTACCAACTACAGATACTAAACCGGTGAGGCGGAACTCCAGTGGTTTAGGCCTTTAAATTTTCCGCCTGGTGGCAGCGCTATCGACGACGAACCGTGAGGGAGTCGACCCGACACCCCCCCTTTCGTATTTTTCCGCCACAGTACGTCAGCACAGGGAACATAACCATGAACCGTACAGGACAACTGTGTAGCGGCTTGTAAAACTCACCCGAGCAAGAAATAGTTCCACCCGACCAGACTCCATTATTATTGCCATCATTCTGACATGTTCGCTGTACTGTTGATGTGGGTGTGTAGCCACGGTTACAAGATAGAGTACAGGTGGTTCCATACGATTCATGGTCTCTAAAACAGCCACTCTTTACACCATTCTCTGGAGTTGGCAGATCACTACTGTCACAGGTGATTTCTGCAAGTCAGAATTAATTGATGATTAATTGTTTGATGGATTCTTTGCATCAAGGATATTGAACAATTTATATGATTTTGCCCTTTATTTGAAATTTATGTACAGTACCTGCTGATATCTGAGATGGGGCTAGGCTGAACACATGGGCTGGATCCGGGGATGGGATGGCACGCAGGTTTTCAGGTGATTATTTGATGTGAAACTATGATTTTTAGCTCCAGTTTATTGAACAAAGTTGACAAACCTGCACCAGGTCATGCACGGCAGGCAGTGACATAAAAATAATTACACAGATATCAGGAATGTGGAAATTGGTTTGTGACCCAAAAACCTGAAAATACGAGAGGGAAGTGCGAAGCCCCTTATTACAGTGTGGCGACCAGGGCCTGAAGGGCCCCGGAAAGTTTTTGATTTCTAAAATGCTCTGAAATTTTTGTGATTTCTTTTTAAAATTTTGTAGCATTCTTTTACAGTTCATCAGCATAGGCCTCATATTGATTTGCTAATCATTAGTCATTTTGAAGATTCGGTATCAAATTTAGTAGTATAAGATTTAGTTTATTACATGTGCCTACAAGAAGTGTGCACGTCATGTACAACCTAGTCCACAGTGTAATGTACAGTTTGTCTAAGCAAATACTAATAATAATTCAGACAGGTAGGCCTAGACTAGAGCCTTTCAGGTAGGCCTATTTGATTATATCGTGTTACCTTCAACTCATCATAGAACAGAATACATTCTCTTAAGTGTTGAAGCCACATAGAGTAAAAAGAGCTGCCTCATGAGGGCGCTATGCCAGTTAAATGGGTAGTATCGTCACGTGGGATTATAGATCAAACAGGGCATTATGAATCATTGTCCTAGTTTACGATGAACACAAGTGACTGAAAATTACTTGTTCATTTATGCAGCAGTAACGGTAATATGACCTTATCATGCGGGAATTATTTTCAGTCATTGAGTTAATCTAAAACAAACTCCGATTCCATGCCCTGTTGATCGTAATGATGATACTGCCCCTTTAACTAAGTCTTATTACACACTGCATATAGTACTCTGGAACAATGGATTTTGGCCATTCATGACGTATAGTTCCACAGACTGACACACAAGGTTTCAAAAAGAAGTATGGGAGACTTAGCCAGTGTGCTGTCATAAAAATGTATGGTACATTTCAAGATCATGTTCTGTGGCCACAAATAACTCATTGATCTGCTAATTTAGACATCCTACAATTATCACAGTAATGATCTATAAGCATAAGTGGTTCAAATAAAAAGTGTCCGTAAATCACAAGTATTCAATTATGATATTATATTGTAAAAATCAAAAAAAATTCCTGTGTAGGTAGTGGCCTGCCTAACCCACACAGGAACAGTAGTTGGCAATCAACATACAGTTCATATCAAAGTGATAATTATTCAAAAATAGTTTACCATACAAACTTTTACAATAAAACTATTTAATTACAAGACTTTTAAGTATCAGAAACTTACTTAATACATTGGAAAATGGATAACTACCCTTATTAAATAAACAATATTGAGTTATTATCTACATGTACTCAGCTTTTAAAGTTCTATAGAAAGTGTATGTTTGTTAAACACCCCTTACATATAAGACAGCATATGTAGCCAGCCTGTCATAATCGAACAAGCTCAGTGTCCAAAAGATCGGGTTCTTTAGTACAACAGATCTGAATGCATTATCACTATTTTTCTCATTAAGAACACAATCCAACCTTTGAATTAACAATGAAATTCTTCAAATGTTTAACAAGGTCGCAAATCTTTAAAAGAAAAAATATATAGTAACATCAACCAGGGGCATACTGAAGGCATTTTCTTTGGGGGGGGGGGGGGATTTGGAAGCCAATTGCGACTGACAGGTGAGTAAAAACAACTGATAAACAACTGGGCAAATCTTCAGTGTTTAGAAACACGATACATTTGCAGTCAGCAAGCCAATAACGCTAGGTTTGTTGACTGCAATATTTTGTTCTGGACCAACCCTTGTTCTAGTACCTTTGATGCTTCATTTCCCAACTGAGGCTCTAAATGCCGACTGAGAAAAATTATTGGGGGTGTCACCCCCATGCTACGGCCCTGTATGATGACATCAATATTACTGACCTTCACACTGCGGCAGAGTCTGCAACCATTGGCCATCTTCACCACAAGTCAGTGACGATCCTCCTTGGATAACGTAACCCTCTGTGCAATCGTAGCTACACACACTGCCGTATGATACCTCATTTCCAGCAGGGCATGTATCAGACTGCACCAGGAATAAGCCAATACCTGGCGGTAACGTCTGACATGTATCAACTGAAGAAAAAAAAATACACTCCTTATAAGTGCCATATTGTATTTGTACATGCAGCGGCGTAGCCACGAGGGGGGCAGGGGGGATGGGGCCTGGGAGAACGTGCCCTTCCCCAAAAAAAATTCCAATGCCCCCAGGTGCCCCCCACGAAAAAATCCCGATAGTGCCCAAAAAAAAGAAAAGAAAAGGGAAAAAGCCCATACCCCCTGTGGCCCCCCTCCCCCCACTGAAAAAGTCCTGGCTACGCCACTGTGTACATGAAAAAATATATAAATAGTATAAATAAATATATAAATAGTTAATTGTTTTCACAGAAATTAAAAACAAACAAATATATATTTCTGTTTCATTACCACTATCTAGTTTTAATAAATATTCTCGAAAAACTTTTTAATCACCCTTTAACACTCACGAGACACTTGATGAAAAACAATGAAACCAATGAAACTGTTGCCTGATGACACGGCAATTGCTGATTGTTCTAGGATGAAAGCACTTTTTCAGTTGAAATATTTTCTCAGGATGATTGATAACTTGCTTCCTTGCTCCAACTTAATACCAAATAAGTTTTTAGATAATAATTGTTAATTTCATAATCTTGTATATTCCCTTTAAAAATGACCTGTACAGTGTTCCTAATCAATCTTTATAGAAATTGTTTACCAGATATTATTATGTTTTGGTGTCATTTAAGCCTTCGTTTTTTTTCTTAAATTAAATTAAATGTTCAGCAATGAATCAGCATGCAAAATTATCTGAAAGAATATTTCGGCTGAGGAAATAATGCTATGGCTTGTGGTTCAAGTTTTACCTATAGACAAAAAATTGTTTTGTTCTCTACTGAGCTTGTTTTGAAAACACAGTGTCCTGGCAAGTTCAAATAATATAAGCTACTTCAAGGAATTATGGCATTGAATGGTTTACTTTGACATCCAGTAGTAGTTCCATCCCAGAATGCAGTGTTTTCATGGCCAGCGACACATCGTCTAGCTGCGCTACCTGTAATACTATAGCCAGTATCACACACAAAGTAGCACCATGAGTCAAAGGTGTTACCACACTGTTGGGAATCTCTGAAGTCACCGTTCACTGGTGCGGTTAGGGTCGGACATGTCAGAACTACATGTATAATGGGGGAATTAAACAATTATACATCTCTTTATGAGAAGGTAGAAATTATTTGGCAGATTCAGGTAAGTATAGTAACTTCTACTTCATAACCCCTTCCCCAACCAAAAAAATAAATAAATAAATAAATAAATAAATAAATAAAATAAAATCAATTATTACATAATTTACTCGAGATATTTACAAAGATATTCATTACACTGGGAAGGCCTTGTATGGTGAGTTCAGAGTTCAGCTTGTTGATCGCTGGTCAGTCAGTGCACATTAGTCATTATTGTCACACATTAATTTATTATTCATGACTATGCCGCTAGAATACTAACGCTTGGGGAAGGTTTATGGCATGACATGGATACTTCAAAAACATTTGAAACCATTGAAACTGACAATTTTTATATTGTTTTTATCGTACAATAACATTTTCTTAGAACATTTAAATCAGATAACATTTATTTATCAGTTTGCATGGAATACGGATATTTAAGCCGTTGGCTCCTAACTGCTTCCATTGCAACTGTGATTTATTATTCTGATTTATTTCTTCTGTATCATAACAGTCTGGCGATGTTGCCTCGTACTTCTAAAGGTCACATTTGAAAATGAGAAATTTTTGATGGACATGGCAAATTGTTCTCCATACTGAATTGTACGTTTAAAAATAAATCACTTACTTTCACAGTGGGGTTGAGATGGATTCCAGAATCCAGTAGACATACATGTAGAGGTGGTGCTCTGTCCTATTAACTGGTAGCCAGTATCACATCGGAAAGTACACGATGCACCCTTTATTTGGCCATTAGTGCATGTGATTATCAATCCTTCGGAGGCTGTTAATCTGCTACAAGTTATCACTAAAAAACAGTGAAAAACAATAACACAAACATTTAAGTATTACTCTTTGATTTACAATATGTGAGATTTCAAACATGCGGCTATAAATACGAAATACATTGGTGATGGTCCTTTTAAATGGTCAGGAGGGAGGTTTTTATTTACAAGAAAACGTTTTGAACTCAATAACTGGACCTAATATTTGAGAAATTAAAACAAATCAAATCTCACCAGGTGACTAGGCCAGGCTAGAAAATTCACCAAACAATTGTTTTAAACACTTTTTTAAGACACATGATGACAAACTTACAAAAGCGTTAAAGAGACATAGTAAAACAAAATTACTCGGCTTAATTCTAAGTATGACTCTAATAAGTCATAATTATGATTTTAAAACATTACTATGTCATAATTATGACTTAATATCTTATAATTATGACTTATATGTTAAGTTATAATTATGACTTAGTAATAAGTCATAATTATGAGATGTTAAGTCATAATTATGACTTTAAGCCAAGTATTTTTTTACTATGTCCCTTTAACAAACTAAACAGGGTCTAGAGATTTCAAACATATAACAAGAACACTTCTCTTTTATCAATCTCGCTTGGGGAAATATTTGCCGGTCAGGGGTACGCAATTGTCCACTTCTGTCGGTGGTAAATATAAACAAGAACACACAATACTGTGCTTTTTACTCCATTTTTATCATTGTACCAATCATTGGACCGATTATTGGAGAAATTGAAAAAAATCAGTAATACTTAATAAATCTAGTCCGGTGAGTGACGGCATGGGGGATCACCAATCAATTTCTGAACAAACCTCTGACGGTTACTGAGAAGGTACAATCTCTAGTATTGCCCTGGCTGTCTGTGGCCCTGTATCGGATTGTATGGGATCCTTGATTAAAACGACTCCCGGGTGCTTGTCCTTGACTACGAGATACCGTTAGACCACTGGCCACGTTGTCAGTAGCTGTTGGTACATTCCAGTTGACCACAGCACTGGTCACTGCATCTTCTGCCTCAACTGAGATGGAGCTGGGGCAAGAGCTGAAACTTGGAGACTCGACGTCTGAAATAACAAGATGAAATATCAATAAAACCATTTAACAGGTATTCTTATATCTGCAGTCTTGGTAAAAGGGGTATATCATCATGATCAAAGCTGGCTTATGGCTTGACATTGAATCCCAAACTGATAGTTTTAGATGAACTCAGATGAACCCAGTGGCTGAAAATAATACCCCACGACTACCAGCTGGCCTAGATAACAGGGCGCGCCAGATCCATTACAATGACTGCTGCATAAGTAATAAGCAAGTGGCTGCATATAATGAGCCCATGAACCTGTAGTTATGATATTGTACACAGTACATGTACATAATACATAAGACTTGTAGCTTTGCATGGTGAGGAGGATAAGTAAGACTAATTGCGGTGACACCTTGTGAAATTCTCAATTGAGTAGTAATTAGTTCTGAAAAGAACTGGAGGTACAACTCGACTTATATAATACATGTACATTACTTATGCAGTAGTCATGTCAACTTCGTATTTAAACATAATGCAAATTATAGTGCAAATTTAATTGGGAGATAATTCTACTCGTTTTACTTTTTAAATGTGCCCACTCCTGTTTTCAACTTTTGAAAATGAAATCGATAGAGGGATTTATGAATGGTAACAAAAGTTTGTGGCTTAGTCTTTACTAAGCTCTTCAGCTCGGTCCTTATCGCCCATGACCACGCCCAAAATTGGTCATTAACCTGAGGTAAAGACCAAAGGTCAAACTGTTATTCCCATTCATAAATGCCCGTATCGATTTCATTTTCAAAATATACAAAAAAAGTAATTTTTGTTGAATAAAGCCAAATAGAAATGGGAAATTCACATTTTGGGGACACACGAAACACTTCCAATGTACATTGGCGCGTGATTGGTTGCGCATCGCACAAAACAGCTGGTGAACAGCTGTCACATACGCGCTGTTCTGTTAATACAACCCCACGTGATTACGTTTTGTCCAATCAGATTGTCAAAACTGTCTTGGGCATTTATGAATACAGAATAATAACTGGTTCTGGGTGATAAAGGACCTCGCCTGCTTTTTTATAGGTAACTATCATAAATGGTTAATTTTTTAGACAAATTTTCACGTAGTATTTTTGATCAGTTGAATTTTTGCCATACTGACCACCTGAATATAGTGCCACTATTAACAATTGTGTAAATTTCATTCATTTTGTACACTTCTCAAAAACTGCAGTTAATTAAATTGTCCTTTTGTTATACTGACCAATGCATGAGGGAGTCACTCCAGACCAAGTTTCCACACATGTACGTGTTGAAGTAGCACCAGGAGGGAATCCATATCCACTGTTGCAATGGAATGTACACACGCTGTTGTACCGGTTGGAGTTCGAGCAAGTAACCCCTCCATTGGCGAGACTCGTCAGAGCTGGACTGCAGGCTTTCACTGAAGAGGATCAAGAAAATACTGCTGGTATTGACACCGGTTGAGCATCCGTGTAAAATAAATTTAATATTACACCCAGTCATCTGATATGCCTTTCTGATCAAATATTTAGGCATTATATTGTGACACAAACTCAACAAATCACCAAGACTGATTGACAAGCTGTCTGTCGCAGTAAGAAACTGCTTTTAATAATAACAAAATCTATAAAAGCTCCTGCATTTCTTCAGTCTCCTGATGACAGCTAGAGCAGACTAGTCGAAACATTGAGAACATACAAACCAACTGCCTCTTCTCAGAGCCAGATCACTTCTTCCAAGATAAGATCATTACATGGTGTCACCCAAAAGAAATAAATTATATCTATCTCCACCATGCAAAGCCTCAAATCCTACAACAAAATCTAAAACAATAAGGCTTAATTGACCAAGTCTCAGCTGAAAACTGCATACCTAATTATTTTTTTTAACAGGAAGTAGGCATGTTTCCACAAGTATACAACAAACTGACCGAAAATTAAGTTGTTGGTGTCATTTCTTTATGATTCATACATTTTACTACCACGGAAACATTTTGTAGGTGTTGCATCATATAGCAAAATCCAAAAATAGAATGTGCATAAGAACCAGCCGCCATGCTGCCATAAGAAAGTGAAGTGACACTTTGTCCATTCCATGCCCTGTCGAAAATTGCGCTCTGATCGTGAAGATACTGTCCCATTAATTAAATATAACTAACACATAGACATACCTTGGCATGTTGGGAATGTTCTAGACCAGGTTCGGCTACTCCGACAAGATGATGTTGTTGATCCAATGAGATTGAATCCTCTCTGACAATGAAATGTACACACCGAACCAACTATACGAGTCTTAGTGCAGGAATGCCATCGGCCGCTGCTTGATGGAATATCTTGACAGCGTGGAACTAAAAGAAACAAACAAAATCAACGGTTTGAAAAAGTTTCGATAAAACCTAGTTTGATGTCACTAAAAAGTGTATCGAGTGCATTCACCTAATCATCGGCATAATTAATAACACCCAAATAAATATTTTAAATAGAGAAATATTCCATGTATGAGCAGATGAACTTATATATCCTCGATGTACCTTGATTAAAGCACTTGATCGAAAATGATCGAAATTTGAAGTTAGGTGCTATAGATGTTTAAGTGAAGGGTTCTCTTGTGAAGTGTTGAACTTATCTCAATGCATGATCATACCAATGGACGTCTGGGTGACATTGTTTGAGACACACACAATCACGGCCATCAAAAACTGGTCTTGGTATAGGGCTAATGACTCATCCCAAACTGTAAAAGTGTATGGGGCTAAGAAAATATACCAACCCTTCTAGATCTCCACCCAAAAAAATTCAAAAATCAAAACTCAAAATGAATCATGCTTCGTTTAATTACAGATGGTTCTATTATTGTTTATAGTTATTGTTAAATCATTGGTATCATAAGGAGCTCTAAAAAAATTAAGAAATTATAATTAGTTTTCATTCACTTTATCTATAAGAAAAATGTCCATTTTGAAGATTCGTAACTCCGTTTTCAAAGCATTTATATATTTTGGGTTCCCCAGAAAACAGCCAGCAGACAGCATAGACCAATAAAATCATAGATGTACATTTAAAAAAATGAGGTCAGGCTCATCCCTGAATATTTGTTTCTTGTAAAATCGATGGTTAAATAACTTTTTCCACTTCTCACAATTTCTTGCAACTAGTAATATGTCATTTCAAGAGTGCGGCAATTACGTACACTGACGATACTGTTCGCATACGGTACATGTACGAACAAAAAAATCCTGGTCTGTAATGAGTGTATCATTTCATGAGTTGAAACGGTCGCTTACATTTGGCGTCGTAGACAGGATACAGTGTTAAAACGCATAACTGAATCACCACGACACTGCGAGACAAACCCCCACCAGCGTAAATGATGTCAGCAGAGGTATCAGAGGACTTCGGGATGAGAGATTGACTGCCTCGACTTCATAGTGCATCATATGCACCAAGTCGGTAAGCTGACCACCTTATTTTGGGCTTGGATGTCGGAGGAACAGTGCTTGCGGGACTCACGGATGGAGGTAACGAGTTGGAGCAGAAAGATGACGTTGGGCGGAGTAGTCTATTTTATATAATAAATGGGTTTACTTTAATAGCACTAGCAGGCATTTTTTTAATGGATATATAAGCTGTTCTACATGTAGGTGCAGTTCGTGACCAGTAGTTGTAACCAAAGATTCCTATCAGGGTTGTAGTTTATTACTTGCAGTTGTATTCCCTTGTATGTATAGTGTGATTGCCCTTATTGAAATAACATGTCTCTGGAAGAAACACAGAAGCTGCGGGATGAGCTGGCAGCGCAGGCTAAGCTTTTGGAAGAGGAGCGTGGAAAGAATAATGCCATTGACGCACAGCGCATGCTTTTGGAGGCAAAGCTTGAGGAAGCGCGTATGACAAAACCATCCACGCCGCGATATCTTAGTCGTGAGCGCAAAGTCGATAAATTCGCTGCCAAGGCTGGAGACATTGATGTTGCAGTGTGGGTAGAGGATATGCGCGAGGCAATACGTGCACGTGACTACCCAACCAACGAAGCCGCAGATTTTATTTGGGATCACCTGCAGGGTGATGCAAAACTTGAAGTGCGCTACCAAGGGGCCGAAGTGCGCCGTGATCCAGAGAAGGTATTTGCATGCCTTTGTAAAGCATTTGGCCAGCGTGAGTCTGCAACCGAGCTGCGTGCCGAATTTTATCGCCGTCAGCAAAACGCAAACGAATCGTTACAAGCATTCTCACTTGATTTGATGCGTCACTACGATCGCGTGCAGCGGTGTGATGCAAAAGCAGCTGGTGATCGCGAAGCTGCTCTGAAGGGACAGTTTACAACTGGGGTACGTGATAAGGGTTTGCAGCGAGAACTGCGGAGGTTGGAGATTGAGCAAATGGATCTCTTTTGTTGTTTTTCGGGATCGCGCAATTCGCTGGTTGGGTGAGGACCCGACTGGCATGCGCCAAGCGGTGGTACGAGAAGTTGAAGCGCAGGCCCCGGTAGTAGCTCAGGTAGATGCATTGGAAGCGGTAAAAGACCGTTTGGCGGCGCTTGAGACTGACAGATCCATGCAGGATCAAAAGTTAGATGCAATTTTAGGCATGCTCCAACTTGGCAACAACCGTCGTCCCCCTCGTTCTCGTCCCTCGGGGCCTATCATTTGCTACGGCTGCGGCCAACCTGGCCACATACGCCGAAATTGTCCCAACGAGCTGGCCCAAAGGTCAGTGGGCCCATCACCTACAAATCCATCAAACACCATCCCTCCGCAGCTCTGAGCCAGGCAGTGGGAGGGGAATTTATTGGCTCCACGGGGTTTAAGCCAGAGGCTTTTCTTAAGAATGCGACGGGGAGGTGCCCACAGACGGAAGTGAGGCTGGGTGGGGTTAAGGTAAACTGTTTGTTGGACTCGGGTGCTGAGGTTTCCACCCTGACCGAAGAGTTTTTCCAGCAATACTTCCAGTGCCACCAAGCGGGCTTAGTGGATACTACCCCGTGGTTGAGGATAACTGCCGCTAATGGGCGGGACATTCCCTACCGAGGGTATGTGGAATTCGACTTGGAAATAGGAGGTCGTAAATTTCCAGGTATGGGATTCTTGGTAGTTAGGGACCTGGATGATCCAGAGTCCCGTCGGCGGAAGCGACAAATCCCGGGTATTATTGGTAGTAATATCCTCAGGAGGCTGTCTGAACAGCTACAAGAATCGGACTTGGTGGATTCCTCTGCTGAGTTGGTGCAGGTTTTGCGATTGTATTCTGCACCACTCAGACCAATGGAAACAACCAGGTGCGGTATGGGAAGAGATGGTGATGGAAAGATTGGTTTAGTAAAAACGAGGGAAACAATTAGGGTTCCCTCGAGATCCATGATGGTAATTGTAGGTACGGGAAACCAACAGCATGGTACATACCATGCATTGGTGGAACAAGTTGATAGTTCTGAGGGGTCAGTTCCAAGAGATGTGTTCGTAATCCCCTCCTTTTCCAAGATAGAAAACGGGCGAGTTCCTATGCGCATAGCAAACCTCGGGGACGAAGATGTGGTTTTGCAACCAAGGACATGTATTGGCATCTTGCGGGAAGCAACCGCGGAGAGAGACGATGACCGTCACATAGTGCAAGTCAGTGCCCACGAGGTTGTCATTGGTTGCGTAGATGTCCAAGATAGTCAGGAGGATGATCTGAATAAGCTCTTGGGATTGCTTGATCTGGGAGATACTGATTTCACAAAAGATCAGTCCAAGAGGCTTAGAGGTGTGTTGCAGAACCACATACACACTTTTAGTCTTAATGACGAAGACTTCGGATATTGCGACAAGATCCGGCACTCCATTCCTCTGCTCGACGACACTCCGGTGAGGTTACCTCACCGGCATATCCCACCCCACCTTCAGCCCGAAGTAAGAGATCATCTTCGTAAATGGGTAGATCAGGGTATTGTCCGCCCCAGTACTAGCCCTTATGCTTCAGCTCTGGTACTCGTCAAGAAAAAGGACGGGAGTCTTCGCCTATGCGTTGACTACCGGCAGTTAAATGCAAAAATTCGCCGAGATGCATATCCTTTGCCCCGTATCGAAGAGGCCCTCGAAGCCCTCCATGGTGCAAGATTTTTCAGCTCACTAGATCTAGCTTCGGGCTACCTGCAGTGTGCCATGGAGGAGAGAGACATACCCAAAACAGCATTTCGTGTTGGTAGTGGTGGACTATACGAATTCACACGGATGCCATTTGGGCTATGCAATGCCCCAGCCAGTTTCCAACGGTTGATGGAGGCCTGTCTTCAGGATCAGAACTACCAAACCCTACTGTTATATCTAGACGATATTTTGGTAATCTCTAATACAGTCGACCAGATGCTTGACCGCTTAGAGATGGTTCTTGGGCGTCTGTCTTCGTTCGGGCTAAAGGTTAAACCTAATAAGTGTCACTGGTTCCAGCGTCAAATCTCATTCTTGGGCCATGTTGTGTCTGCAGAGGGTGTAGCCACTGACCCGGAGAAGGTGCGTGCCATTAAAGAGTGGGATGAACCCAAAAATGAGCACGAAGTAAGATCTTTCATGGGCCTGGCCAGTTACTACCGAAGATTCGTCCCAGGATTCGCAAAGATTGCAGCCCCACTTCATAACGTGATGGGAAAGATGGCTCCGAAACATCGTAAGGGTGCCAGGGTGACGTCTTCCCCAGTTCCCACGTTGCCATTTGCCAACCGATGGGATGCAAACTGTCGGGCTGCCTTTCATCAGCTGAAGGAACGTCTCATGACGACCCCAATCCTGGGTTTCCCCGACTTCAGTAGACCATTCATTGTGGAGACTGATGCAAGCTTTAGTGGACTTGGGGCCGTCCTGTCACAAGATCAAGACCACGGACGAGTGGTAGTCTGCTATGCTAGTAGGAGTCTCAAGCCAGCCGAGAGGAATGATGCCAACTATAGCTCATTCAAACTGGAGCTACTTGCATTGAAGTGGGCTGTAACCGAAAAGTTTCGAGATTACCTTCTTGGGTCTCGGTTTGTCATATTCACTGACAACAACCCCTTGAGCTATTTTCAAACTGCCAAGCTGGGGGCAACAGAGTCACGTTGGGCAGCGCAGCTAGCACAGTTTGATTTTGACGTTAAATTTCGGTCGGGTCGTGCTAATGGGAATGCTGATGCACTCAGTAGGAAGACTGACCATGGTGATAAGCTAGTCGGAGTACAGGAGGTGCAAGTCGTTGTGCAGGAGTGTACACAAAGCACTTGTTTCCCTGGGAACTTGAGGCGTCTGATCCAATGTTGTGCGGAACCAGGTGTGGCTCAATCAGACCAGACGTCTGTGTCTGTTCGATCGATGGAGGCGACTTCTACCCTGCCTGCCATACCAAGGAGTGACATGGCAAAAGCGCAGGGGTGTGACCCCGACCTGACTATTATATGTCGCTACTGGCAGTCTGAGACCCCACCCACTAAGACACAGCTGGCCCGAGTACCAAAGACTGTAAGGAAACTTTTGAAATTTTGGGAACGCCTAGAGGAGATAGATGGTGTGTTATATCGTAACATCACGGAGAAAGGCCAGAACGTCAAACAACTGCTGCTGCCTAAGGTTCTGAGGGAGAAAGTTCTTGAGGAACTTCATGGCCATGCGGGACATCAAGGGATGGAGCGTACTTTGGCATTAGTGAGAGCTCGGTGCTACTGGTACAAAATGGCTGCCGATGTTGAAGGTTGGTGCCGTTCATGCGAACGATGCACACTGGCCAAAACTCCTCACCCCAAGGTTAAACCATCCATTGGGAACCTCTTAGCTACACGACCCATGGAGGTTTTGGCAGTGGACTTCACTGTGCTAGAGAAGGCGAGGGATGGTCGCGAAAACGTTTTGGTGATGACGGACGTTTTTACCAAGTTCACTAAGGCAGTCCCCACGAGGGATCAGACTGCAAGAACGGTAGCCCGTGTATTGGTGAAGGAGTGGTTTGTACATTTTGGGCCTCCTGCACGAATCCACAGTGACCAAGGGCGCAACTTCGAAAGTGCCCTGGTCAAGGAGTTGTGCCAGCTGTACGGGGCCGAGAAATCTAGGACCACAAGCTACCACCCGGAAGGAAATGGTCAGTGTGAGCGATTTAACCGCACCATGCATGACCGTCTGCGGACTCTCCTGCCAGAACAAAAACGGCGCTGGTCAGAGTTCCTTCCCGAGTTGGTTTATGCCTACAATGCCACTGTTCATTCTTCCACAGGCTACTCACCCTTCTTCCTTATGTTTGGTCGTGACCCAAGGCTCCCAGTTGACCACTTCCTAGACAGCACCGGGAAGGCTCATGATGGCCAGCCAAATGTGGATGTGTGGGTAGCTGACCATCAAGAACGGCTACAACAAGCGTTTGATTTGGCTGGTCAGCGGGCAGAGGCCGCAGCCGTTTCGCGTAGTCGACATTTTAATCGCAAGGCTGGTAACACGGATCTCCCAATGGGACGTAGAGTGTTCTTACGGAACCGTGGGATACAAGGTCGGAACAAGATCCAAGACCTGTGGAATCCCACCCCGTATAAGATAATTGGAAGGCCAAATCCCGAGGGACATGTGTACATTGTTCAGCTGGCTGATGGGCTTGGACCGAAGCGGGCTGAACATCGTACAAATATCTTAGACGGGAAACAGTTGAATATCCCCCGGTTTGAGCATACAACATCCACACCCCAGGAAGGGAACAGTGACCATAATCCGGAAGAAGAGGTGGAACGTATATTTTTCACACAAGGAACTCCAGGGGCAGAAACCCCTGAGGATGTTGAGGATGAAGTCGAAATCCAAAGTTCAGATGAGGAAAGCCCTCCAATCACTCTTCGTCGGACAAACAGGGGTAATGCTGGTAGACATCGGAATGTACACCGCTTGCCTAGGTCTGCATTAGTCAATGAGGAAATGGCTGAAAGCAAGCAGGCCTGTACCCCAGTCAGTCCCCCACTCGACTTTGCTGAGTTGAGCAAGGCGGTGGCAGAACTAGGGAGCAGTTTGGGCAAAGGTCTGCAGGAAACCTGGCTTCGTACAAATAAAGGTTGTACATAGTTGCCGCGGACGGCAACGTTCAACGTGGGAGGAATGTAACGGGGAGAATAGGTACCCCACTTCCCCTTTACTGTGTATGTTATTCCTGTATCAATATTACTAACATTTGTTTTTCTTTTCCTTAGTACTAACACCGGATTCTTGATACAAACCATAAATATCAGACACATTGTACCCTCACTTGTAAACTGACCCAGAGGTCCAGTGGCCTCAATCATCAAATCCCATTAACCCGCTATAAACAACCACTGCTATAAACTAAGATAGAGGTTTAAGAGGCCTTGAGCTGGCCGTTGCTAGTGCTTGCCAGGCAGCGTTGAGCCACTTGCCCACAGACATGCAATAAAAGCAGGCGGACTTTCTACAGATCTCCTATCTTCTGTATTTCTTCATATGAAACATGGCTGTATCACCTTCTTGACATCATAAAGGTAATTCCAATATGTATTCTTTGACGAGACTGGGGCAGTCATCATTACAATAATAATTAGCAGAAAACTAATTGAAGTTCGTATTTGTTAGAAATAAGGATAATTATATTTAGGCCGATAAAGCTCTTTTGGATAGGAGTCGAAGTAAATTCGTTTTTTTATTAGAGTGTTACTTATGGGTTTATCCTTATGGAGAAACAATGAATGGTCTGCAGTTAATTAGGGTATTTCTGTAGAGACCAAAACGTCATGTTAGCTTACAGATTACTGTTGTTTGTAAAGAAACTGCCAAGTTTACCAGGAAGGCTAATGTGAGATTACCTACCGCGGTATTGTTTCAGTATGGGCTTGATCAAGCAGTCAAACTTTAACTACAACTTATTTGGGTTTATTTTACTGTACAAATCTCATGTTATCTTTCTTTAATATATATTTAGTGTTGATTTAATTTTTGTATTAATCGTATCGGAAGTGTTTACTTTAAGTTGTCGTAAAATGGATATACATGTAGACATAGTCAGACTAAGTGGAGCAGTGATCGATTTTGTTCCAAATATATTTGTCTCTTGGGAAGATAATTAGTACTGGTATGTTTGAAATGGACAAAAAGTCTACCAAGCTGCCAGTAGATGGCAGAAACGAAACAATGTTCTTTTGAGATGTTTTCTATTGTGTAACACAATTGTTTCTGAGAACTGTTTGGGTTAAAATAATTATTTGTGACGAAAGAGGGTACACGGTGCCTTTTGTTAATTAAAATATGATGTTCAGGAGATTTCCGCAGTAATAGAAATAACAGACATATCAATTTGATAAAATTGAAGGTGCTTTGATTCACCTTTATTTACTTGATTTACTTATTTTTGGGTTATTCCACTGTGTGACTTTCATGTAAACTTGTGAGAATTGCTTGTACTCAATCTGCTTATTTCTTTTCAACCAGCTGTACAATCAATTACCCTGGCTGGGCTCTGGTTGGCCTTGGTGCTGAGGTGGGCCATTTAATGGTAGTGCTCTGTGCTGGATGGGGTAGGTTTTATAAACAAATCTCTTGCCTATACACTGACTTAATTGTTTTATGACTGTGCCTTGCCCTCACCAGGACACACCATGTCTGGGGTTGGCCTTTAGCCAAATTAACTACTCGACAATTATTGATGGTTATTTGATTTTAATTCTTTTGACATTTTTAGCATGTTTTGAAAATATAAAGGAATTCAGTCATCTGTGTATTATAAGGATTGAGGGTGAATTATAGTGAAGGGAAGTAATGAGTGATTTCAGCATTGTATTAGATATTTTGAGGGTTATTAAGAGTTAGTGATTAGTTCTTGTTGATTGTAGTTGATAATATTCGTAATGGTTAAACTATTATACTTATTATTCTATGTTACAGGGTTTTCTTCTTGAGTAAAGCGTTTTATTAAAGTTTAACCACTGTATCCTGGTCTGTAATGAGTGTATCATTTCATGAGTTGAAACGGTCGCTTACAATAATACATACCAGTTAAGATGATCGTAAGCTTACAGTAAGCTTTTTGTCCTTTGCTATCCCTGGCTTCGAAGTTCACAATGTGAATTCCTTCAGAGAAACGACTTCCTGATCGTGACCCAGATGTTCGGCTGCAAAAAATCATGAACATTTCATTTTAGACTTTCCCATTTAACTTTCAGGGTCCCACCTGTATCAAGTACATGAAAGTTATACCAGGCCAGTATAAAAATACCATACTAACAGTAATATTTGGAACTCGTGTCTTGTAAGTATCCATCAAGCATATATGCATATATCATTACATCATTATGTGGAAAGTATATTGGGCATATGCCATAAAATGTATTAAAAAAAATTTAAATAACAAAAATTTAAATAACAAAAAAATAAATAAATGAACAACATTTATCTTCTCTCACATTCATTTACACCAGGGTGGATAGAAACAAATAATGGGTGGAGAGAAGCAAATTTTAAAACAATCAAAGAAAAACCTTCACTGTATCATAACATTAACAATCGAGAAGAGAAAATGTAAATTTGTTGGTTGCAGTATTACAGCAGAGGTTTACAACAGGGCGAGGTTGAAAGGGTCAGGGATTTGTTACCCACATGCGTCGTCGTCATGACCAATTGACCATAGGCATATGGGCAAAACTAAGCCACTAAAAAACAAGTCTGATAGGCCATTAACTTTTCTGCCCTGCTTGGCACACAGTATTCCATATAACACATGTTTAGGGACTATGGCGTGAATTGCATTTGTGATCGAAGTGTAAATTTAATCTGGTATAAAAAAAAAACATATAGGGTCCCTATCACGAAAGAAATATCGTCCATGTACGTAATTCGCCGCACTCGTGAAATGACGCACTTACCTTTGGCTTAGCATTTCTCGGAAAATTTACAAAACTATGGCGTATTAATGGTTGCATAAACTTATCTAAGTCATACTTGTTACAAAAATAAAAATCACAGTGAAATTGTATGATTTACTGGAAAGTTAGTGCTTGTGAAGGTGGAAAAAGTTGTTTAGCCACTGATTTTACTAGATACAAATAGTAAGGGATTTACATGACCTCAATTTTTTTTCACAAACATCTGTGATTTTATTGTTCTGTGCCGTCAACGAGCTATTGTCTGTGGAAACCAAAAGATATGAATGCTTTGCATTTGTAATGATTTTTTAAAGAAATACTGATCCTCAAAATGGACACATTCCTTATAGAAGAATCGAACGAAGACTACTTAATTCGTTGGTGTTTATTTCGTCGGCAGTGGAAAATTATTGAGAAAATGAAACATTAATATCATGGTTAGGCCACATAAAAAAAAAATTGTTGAGCGTCCTTTTTTTTTCGGGGGTGGGGGTGGGAGGGTGTTTTTTTTTTTTTTTTTTTTTTTAAATTGAGTTTTTTGACATGGGAAAATATGAAATAAAAAAATAAAAAAATCATCAGAATCACTATAAAACAGGGGATTTTTGTTTTTTTTAATGTTTTTACTTGTTTTGTTAAACCCATTAACTCCTAGACTTCAGCAGAGACATTTTCTGCAAACATTTTCTAAAAACTAAAACGCAGTGTAAGTAACTTAATTGAATAGGCCTACTTGTTCTTGTTTTTGTCAACATAAACAACCTTTCTTCAAACATCTTTTCCAACCTTTAGATTTTGAAACAAATATCAGCTGAAAAATCTGGGAGTTGATAAGTTTTAGCAGAAAAAAGATAAAGAGATACATTGTCATGTCAGTTTTACTTTTGCCAGCGAATACTTTGACAAAAGTACCGTGTGTATCATCAGACAATGGCTCCCCGTCAAACTTGCCGTCTGAAAACTCCACGTAAAAATCCGAAATCGAAACATCAAGCTCGATATTGCACGCAAACCAATCCTTCACCGTCGTGCTGGAGCCCTCACGGGCTATTGTTGCGACTACAATAGGCATTTTACTCGGGAAAATCCACACGAAAGTAGTACGGGGATTAAAAATCATGAATGGTTGACTGGACAGCATGAAAAACACATGTGAACTGAAAGCATGAAGTTCTGTGTGCTAGTCTGGTTCCCTGCCTCGCATAAACTAGTGAATATACTCGAATCAGTGCACACGACGACAGGGGACCAACCACCGCCGGCATTTTTTTTTTCGTACCACACTTTGCAGCTTGGCCCCATAGCGAATGTGTGATACGAAAAAAAAAATCCGCGCCGTGAGATCGAAACCTGTGGGATCGGGGTTTGACGCTTCGGCATAATACAAACTGTGTGCGCGGCGCAGAATGGAGCCAAATTTGACTGAAAAGATCGTTGAAAATGCCGTTCTATGATTTTAAAAAAAAAAAAAAAAAAAAAAAAAAAAGGGGTCGGGGGGTTTCGTAGGGTCGGGTGGGGACGATCAACAATTTTTCTTTTTATGTGGCCTTATGAAAAGAAATCTTTTATTAGACAAAATGTTAACATAATTTTTACACATTTCAAAGTTTTAAAGTACTTTTGAAAAAAATTTAACCACCTTCCATTTTATTGGTCTTTCAAGAATATTGATTAAAAGTTTTGAGAGCTTCTCCAAATTATACCATTTTATTTTTAAAAATCTAGAACAATATTTTTATTTTCAAGATTAAAAACAATTTTACAACCATCTGGAATAAGATGAAACATGATTCAACTGTTTTTCTTCTTGGGTACATTTTCTGTGCCCCCATCAACTTTAACAGTTTGGGGGTGAGTCATTATACCAACATCAATTTTTTGACGACCACAATTCTGTGCGTCTCAAAAAACGGCGCTCAAGACGTCCACGCGTATGATCATGCATTGAAATTCAGCATTTTACAAGAGAATCCTTCACTGAAACAAACTGAAACACCAAACTGCTAATTTCATTTGTAAGTTACTGTCCAGTTGATTATATAACCTTAGGTGCGTCATTTAGGGTAAATTGAGGATACACCAGACATAATAATGCAAGTAACCAATTTTTTAGGGGAATGCAATGCTGTACAAATGCTCGAGATATGCAGAACACGCAGAAATGGGATCAAAACCAAAACTAAATCTTGTACCTGATGCTTGGGCCCGTACCTTGGGCCACCCAGGGAAACAGCCTCGGTGCGTTATCACGGTCATCACGCGCCGGTGGTGTTTGGTAGTGGATTACTTTGTGTGCATGAGACTCTGTCGTAGTCTCTTGTTGTGTTATACCACCATTGCAGTTTGTGAAATAAGGGGGGTTATCTGGAAATAGATAATATTGAATCACTGTTAACTTGTTAATACACAAAGGACATTGACCCCAAATCTTATTTGACTTTTTTGGTACAATTTTGTAGTATGGCAATAAAATAAATGTTGTTTAATTAAAGTGGCATGTAATATTTGTTGCACGAAATTGGGCGCAAAAGCGCCCCTTTATATATCGTATGTTTTTCATACATAGTCCTTTCATATAATCTTTCAAAAGTGGAATATCATTATGAATATCCCGTTACAAACTTTTGGTAAAGAAAATCACGAGTGATATTCGCACTTTCAGACGTATAAACTGTTTATTAATGAACCAAAGTCAAGAATTATTATGTTTTAATAATTCATAAATTGTTGATGATTAATTGTTGAAAAACGTGACCTGATTATATAATTATGAAAGACTGATGGATGAACATTTTTTTTTAAACGACCAAAAGGCGAGAGTTACTGGTGCTTTGCAAAGAGAACGGGAACTGAACCGACGGTACAGCACAGCGTGTGGGCTAGCAAGCAAGGCAAACGAGCCAACCGATAAAAAAGTTGTAACTGAGTACGAGCATAGATGTACGAAGAACTACCGGTATACGAACATTACGTATTATATTCGCGAACATTTCTGGTTCTGTAGGGTTGTTCTTAAACCCCCTCGACCCCCATACCCCTCGACCCCACGACGTACGCGCGCTCAGAATCATATCGTATCCCAAATCGGAATCTGTGTTCGAATACGGACCCAATTAGAATGCCCGCTGCACTCCCGTACTACTGAACGTGAACAAACGGAGCTCCGGAGGATCGAATGGACAGCAAGAGTCACATATTCTGTGACATAATTATTCTTCAATAATTATGTTTTGCTAAAATGTTGACAGACAAAATAGTTGGGATTTTTTTCCACGTCCATCAAGTAAAATGTACATTCGGGGCTGTGCGCGCATGCCAATTTGTGATGTAATGCTTATTGACCAATCAGGATGCCGGAAAGCCATGCGGCCGTCTTGGAAGCGATATCCTTCTACGACCGTTGTAGGAAGAACGTTGCCAAAAACTGCGCCCTCACCCAACTAGCAAAAATCTAAGGGGACAGGTAAAAACAAAATCGGGAAGGTAAAAAAAAAAGGGGGAAATGTATTTCGTTCCCTCGAAATAACATTTCGTTCCCTCGAATTCATTTCGTTCCCTCAAAATATTATTTCGTTCCCTCGAAATATTATTTCGTTCCCTCGAAATCATTTCGTTCCCTCGAAATAATATTTCATTCCCTCGAAATAATATTTCGTTACCTCGAAATAATTGAGCTGTACGGAATCCTTGACATGCCATTTAATTTATTGGGATATGACAATTATTTCCGAGGTCGCCGTAGCACTGGGAAACCCTTAAGGGACAGATGGAAACAAATAAATAAAATAACATTATTTTATAATATTATTTCATAATATTATTTTATTTATTTGTTTCCATCTGTCCCTTAAGGGGCTCTCAGTGCTACGGCGACCTCGGAAATAATTGTCATATCCGAATAAATTAAATGGCATATCAAGGATTCCGTACAGCTCAATTATTTCGAGGTAACGAAATATTATTTCGAGGGAACGTTCCCTCGAAATAATTTATTTCGTTCCCTCGAAATAATTTATTTCATTCCCACGAAAAGTTATTTCGAGGGAACGAAAAGTTATTTCGAGGGAACGAAATATGAATTCGAGGGAACGAAATACATTTCCCCCTTTTTTTTTTACCTTCCCGATTTTTTTTTTACCTGTCCCCTTAGGGGCTCCGTAAAAATCCGACATAAGTATGCAATTTTTTGATAGAATATGAAATTATCTACTCGGGAATGGTATAATTTGGCTTGTGGCAGCATTATAAATTCGTTGATTTCGCGACGACAGGTCGTCATGCAGCAAACGGCTCAACAGGCTAGCGAGCTAGCCATTTTCGAACTCGGGCCGTAAACAGGCGCATGGGCATTGCGAAATACATACATACATTCGTACTGCATGCACTGGTGGTAGTGAATTCCGCGAGTACATGTACGTGTGCTTCGTTTATATGAGCGTACGTCGAGGGGTCGTGGGGGTTTAAGAACAACCCAGTTCTGTATACCATGTGTATACTCAGCAGGACTTCTTTGAGGAGTATTAACGCTGGGGTGGGGGTTGGAAATAGGGTACGTTCAGACGAAGGAATAGTTTAGCCCTTAATCCATTAACAGCGTGGGCTTTCTAGATAAGATCTGTCACTCCCAAAAAAATCTCCCGTTCACACAGCACACTTTCTTGGAATAAACTATTCCCCAGCTAGCAGTCACCCGGTACGGTACCTCTGTCATGTCAACCTTGAGGAGTCACATCCGGGGGGGGGGGGGTACACCATCACGCGCATGCGTGAGTACAGATGTCAATGTTTTCCGCGCCAATAACGACATGTACATGTACATGTACTGTGTATACTGTTCGTACTTGATAACGGTGACGGGAATGCAAAAAAGAACCAAAAAATATATCATAACAAACCACGAACCACGCTCGCACAGGATACATATCCTCAATTTACCCTAAATGACGCACCTAAGGTTATATAATCAACTGGGCAGTAACTTACAAATGAAATTAGCAGTTTGGTGTTTCAGTTTGTTTCAGTGAAGGATTCTCTTGTTAAATGCTGAATTTCAATGCATGATCATATGCATGGACGTCTTGAGCGCCGTTTTTTGCGACGCACAGAATTGTAGTCATCAAAAAATTGATGTTGATATAATGACTCACCCCCAAACTGTTAAAGTTGATGGGGGCACAGAAAATGTACCCAAGAAGAAAAACAGTTGAGTCATGTTTCATCTTATTCCAGATGGTTGTAAAATTGTTTTTAATCTTGATAAAAATATTGTTCTAGATTTTTAAAATAAAATGGTATAATTTGGAGAAGCTCTCAAAACTTTTAATCAATATTCTTGAAAGGCCAATAAAATGGAAGGTGCATGGTTAAAATTTTTGCAAAAAGTACTTTAAAACTTTGAAATGTGTAAAAATTATGTTAACATTTTATCAAATAAAAGATTTCTTTTCATAACCGTGATATTAATGTTTCATTTTCTCAATAATTTTCCACTGCCGACGAAATAAACACCAACGAATTAAGTAGCCTTCGTTCGCTTCTTCTATAAGGAATGTGTCCGTTTTGAGGATCAGTATTTCTTTAAAAAAATCATTGCAAATACAAAGCATTCATATCTTTTGGTTTCCACAGACAATAGCTCGTTGACGGCATAGAACAATAAAATCACAGATGTTCGTGAAAAAAAAATTGAGGTCATGTAAATCCCTTACTATTTGTATCTAGTAAAATCAGTGGTTAAACAACTTTTTCCACTTTCACAAGTACTAACTTTCCAGTAAATCATACAATTTCACTGTAATTTTTATTGTTGTAACAAGTATGACTTAGATAAGTTTATGCAACCATTAATACGCCATAGTTTTGTAAGTTTTCCAAGAAATGCTAAGCCAATTAAAGGTAAGTGCGTCATTTCACGAGTGCGGCGAATTACGTACATGGACGATACAGGCTACACAGCTGAAAAGTGCTGTCAAGTCAAAGCGAAGCATGTAAAGCTACGTTATGTTTACATTAGACTGGTACCGAACCGAATCCGAGTATCGTGAGACGTCTTGACTACGTATTTCCAGCAGAGGAATTGCGTTGCTACGTATATTGTACGTATAAAGCCTTTTTGTTCGTTCAGAGGTCAGGACCAGATTAGTCCGGAAGTCACAAGGTCAGTTGTGTTCCGACGATAAACTTCTGGGTGTCTCGGCAGGGGGTATGTTATGGAATTCCATATCTGCCATTCTAAACGTCGCCCGTCGCCCTTCTAAACGTCGCGCGTCGCCCGTCGCCCGTCGCCCTTCTAAACGTCGCCCTTCTGAACGTCGCCCTTCTAAACGTCGCCCGTCGCGCGTCGCCCGTCGCCCGTCGCCCTTCTAAACGTCGCCCTTCTAAACGTCGCCCGTCGCCCTTCTAAACGTCACCCTTCTAAACGTCGCCCGTCGCCCTCTTTGCCTTCGCGGGGTGAAGACGCATGCGCATGTAAACAAACTCATTTCATGCAGCTTGCAGTGTATGCTTGTGTGTGTACTGTAGAACTACATGGCTGTAGAACTACATGATATGGGCGGCCAAAAGGGCCAAAATTAAAATAAATATCCAACATATACATTAAGAAGCCTACAAAGGACAAAACAACAGCTAATAAAGAACAAATTAATTTTTGTCAATAGAAAGACAAACACAAACAAAGGACAAAACACAAAGACATAAAAAGTTTGTCCTTTCGCGATTGGCCTTTGTTCGATTGGGAAAACGTCCTTTGCGTGTGTGTGACTGTCCTTTATGGTTTTGCCACACAATGTCTGTATTCGACTAGCGTTAGTCTTTCGGTTGTTTAGTTTTGACTTGGTCTTTTTGTAAATTTGTCCTCTTGATGTCGTTTCGTCCTTTGCTTGATTTTGACTTTGTCTTTTTGTAAATTTGTCCTCTTGTCGTTTTGTCCTTTGTTTGATTTTGTCTTTGTCTTTCTAAAAATTTGTCCTCTTGCCATTTTAATTTGTCTTTCTATTGATCATTTTGTACTCTTTGTGTTTTGTCCTTTGTTTGTGTTTGTCTTTCTATTGACAAAAATTAATTTCTTCTTTATTGGCTGTTGTTTTGTCCTTTGTAGGCTTCTTAATGTATATGTTGGATATTTATTAAAATTTTGGCCCTTTTGGCCGCCCATACCCATGTAGTTCTACAGCCATGTAGTTCTACAGTACACGCACAAGCATACACTGCAAGCTGCATGAAATGAGTTTGTTTACATGCGCATGCGTCTTCACCCTGCGAAGGCAAAGAGGGCGACGGGCGACGGGCGACGGGCGACGTTTAGAAGGGCGACGTTTAGAAGGGCGACGGGCGACGTTTAGAAGGGCGACGTTTAGAAGGGCGACAGGCGACGCGCGACGTTTAGAAGGGCGACGGGCGACGCGCGACGGGCGACGGGCGACGCGCGACGTTTAGAAGGGCGACGGGCGACGTTTAGAATGGCAGATATGGAATTCCATAGTATGTGGTTAAACCGGGACTATTCTGTTCTAATCTCACTTTTTTGGGAGATCAAACTATTCCATCCTGGTGGAATAGATTGGTCCAGAATGGTCGGATTAGTGCGTTCCGACGGAGGAATAGTTTAGTCTTTCAGGAATAAGGCTAAAATATTCCTTCGTCTGAACGTACCCATAATGTGTTAATGAGTCGATAAACAAATTATTTGAATGTTTGATTTTAGTAGCGCCACACCTCGTGACGGTGGGCAAACATCGTTCTGCTCGCCTCACGTTGTCGGTGCTGGCTAATCCAGTCACCTAAACAGCCAACCTCGACCCACTGTGGTGATTTAATTAATCCAAATATCCAATTAATATCACACCCCGAGGGGGTTCTCCACATTATGATGTTGGCTTGCCTGGATATTGGTGATCCACTTGGTGATATGTTCTAGTGATGCTCACTAAAACAAATAACATTGAAAGAAAAAGTCCACAGGGGGAAACAATTATGGCCCTTTCCGTTATAAAATCGGCTACTTAGCTTATATAATAATATTTTACCTTGGGTTTGAGATAATAAAACGTACGTTGTTTAGTTTCCTTATAGGTGTCGATTGCTACTTAGCAGTGGAGGATCCATGATTTACCAACCTATGGCGTATCCCAGGTCGCACAGCCACGCTTTTAGACTACATATTTTAGGCAAAGCAATTGCGATTTGGTAAAAAGTTATTTTCCTTGAAAATAAAAGTGAAATAAACTGTTTTGAAAATCCAGGAGTCATAAGCTGTGCGCTCTCAGAAATTATGGGGGAAAATGCTGGATGGGGCTATTCATGGCGGGGGTGGAGCCCGCTTAAGGGCCCAAAAAAGGTATTTTTTTTAAATTCTAGGCGCTCTCTGATGCAATGCGAGCGTTTTCAGGACCTACTTTGTGAAGCATATTCTGGCTAATGGTGCACTTGTGAGTATGCCCTCACATTTTCATTTTCAAACCCAATCCAAGATGAATTTTAGGGGGCGGCTTTGGTTTTGGGACCATAACCCCTCCCTCCAGGCCTCCTGTATACCGCCCTAGCTGTCCGTTTTTGTTTGTTTTTGTTTGATTAAAGAGTAAGTATAATAGTTCGGCATTCTGATCGCTTTATGACGACTTATTTTATATGTTATACCAAGGTTGCAAGAAAAACTCTAGCATACTCTGGATTCAGGGTAGGCCTTCGTTTGTTTGTAGCATTATTTTAGTATGGGTCATTATTGATGGGTCTGTCCGAAATTGTAGATTCACATCTGTGCGAGCGCACAGCCACAGCATTTGGGCCTGCCGTCACGAACTTGCGCGACGTATATTGTCTCTCCAAGATAGTCTGCGTCTTGACGTCGTCGACACTGTCTGCGTCTTGACGTCGGCGACACTGTCTGCGTCTTGACGTCGGTGACACTGTCTGCGTGTTGACGTCGGCGACAATGTCTGCGTGTTGTCGTCGGCAACACAGTCTGCGTGTTGACGTCGGCGACACTGTCTGCGTGTTGACGTCGGCGACACTGTCTGCGTGTTGACGTCGGCGATACTGTCTGCGTGTTGACGTCGGCGACACTGTCTGCGTGTTGATGTCGGGCGACACTGTGTGTTGACGTCGTCGACACTGTGTGTTGACGTCGGCGATGGTATAAAATTATGGAAACCAGGCTTAAAATATGCATCCATGCAATTACTTTACACATTTCAGGGATGCACCCCACTAAATAATATCATAATATGTATGTCCCCAAAATTTTCTGCAAACCAAAAAGTTGAGGCCCATACATTTGATGGATTGTGTAAAAATGGCCGAATATCATAACCTGGGGTCCTTGACTGCCAACTTTGAGTATTTTGGACACACTAGGCCCTGAAAAGTGGTCCTAATTCGATTTCAAAGTGTCACTGTGGACGCTTACTGTAGAGGGTGGTTTCCATTGGGATGAGAATAACTCGACGGGCGTCTGGACTATCCACATTAAATTATAAATTGAGAAGAAAATAAAACATTTATTCCTTTGGTTTTAAACATTCTAAGTATTTTTTAATGATTTTGGAATATTTTGTCTTTAGCATTGGTTGTTCTGGGTATTTATTTAGTGGGGAGCACCATTCACAAGTCCATTATCTACCTGGTGGAGGAGGCGGGGATCTTCGTCGTCTTCTTCTCCGCCAACTCTCTAGGATATAAAATAAACAACAGAAATAAAATAAAAATTAATGATAATCATATTTAAAACTAGCTCAAAAGATTATCTCTTGAAGTTGAAATAGTCATTGCCTGCTGGACAATATTGATCTAAAGGTGCACACAAGGTACGTACATCTTTTATAGTCCCAGTTAATAGCTAGGATTTTTCCAGGGTGAAAAGATAAAGGCAAAATTTCCGACTTTACTCAAATAAAGTTAGAACCAACATAAAAAGGTAAACACTTAATGTTTATGGTAATTATGTTCATTTTCACATTGGCGTTTTCTGTTAAACAGAAGGAATGACATATTAATTTAAATTCTATGGTTTTAAATAAATATCATAAAACTTAACTTTGAATTTTTAATCGTATATGGAATCACCTTTTTCTTTCTAAGAAATAAACGAAATTGAACATATTTTCCTTTTTCTATTGTACAAATACCTTGCCATCATTGGTCGCGGAAGCTTCTGCCTGCGAACTATTAAAGTTACAACGCATAACGCAGTTCAAAGCCAAGTTGTCAGTAAAGATGGCGTCATGTCAGCACGGGCGCAGTGATCTTTTTTATTGCATAGTTTAATGTTGTGGATGACGTCCCTTGTGAAAAGAGGCCCGCGGGCTCACTATGGAGCTAAGATTATGTAGCCTACACAAAATTTTCACCTTTTTTTCCCCAAAATCCAATTACAAAATCCATAATTTGATGGAATTATGGGCTTGCGGACGGATTGGATTTTTAATAAGGAGCTTTTTTAAGGCCAAAAAAACCTCCGGTTTCTGGTCATTGGTCGGTGACGCGCGGTCATGCGCTTTTTTGTAAGCACGGCAGAACACACACACAAAAAAAGAAAATTAAAAATGCCGACGCTCGGCTCTGAGGCAACGCGCGTGGAGATCAGAAACCGGGGACCTTTTTTGCCCAACAAAAGCCCTATAAGTTTTTCGGATTGTTTGTCCCACAAAGGAAAATTTGTTTTGGGCAGTCGGAATAATTATTAGCTCAATTTGAGCTCGCAAACAAATTCTTTATTTGCAAAATTATTGGACTTTACAGACTTTTGATCTTTACAATGTACACACAATGTACACACGTCTTTTATATTCCTTACTCTTTCATGTTTGTCCATGCATAAGCTCTGAAAAGATTGTTTGCAGTTCAGCAACCATGCGAATCAAATCTATAGGTTCACGAGGAGATCACGTCTACACTCAACAAAGAAACTGAGACTTCATGAAAGAATAAAGTTTTCTAGTTCTGAAGGTTTTAATTAGGGAAATTCCCTGAAATTTCGCGCTCCATTGTCGTTTTACATATGAACCATGGAACCATTTTAGTCTGTTTGTTCAAAATGATGTTTTTTCCTTTATAGGGCCCTTTATAAATCTGAAGGTTTGGTCACGCGAGTCACGTAACACTAGTCCAAAACACTGCAATGGTGTTAGATACAAATTTTCAGCATTAAATTATAGTAGAAATTCCTAGAAGAGTATCCTTTAGGCCAAAAAAGTCTCTGGTTTCTGGTCATCGGTCGACTTCAAAATCGATGCGGTGACGCGCTTTTTTATCATCAGGGAAATACGTGATAAACTGTATACGCGGAGACCAATTAATTTCCCATATACAGTATAGTGGTTAAGACAATGGATAGTACCTTTATATCCCTTTAAAGGGGAAGTATCGTCACGATCAACAAGATATGGAATCGCCGGTGCTAAGATTTAGTAAGCCATGCACTAACGACCGCGTTGGGGGACGCCCTCTCGCCGTACTCGTCGTCGCGTACTCAACCTCCGCCACGGTATGTGTGTGTGACCATAGTGCGAGCCAGCGGGAGAAGCGCGCGGTAGAAACATGTACAAAACTACAATGGACATAATATCTATGATAATATGTAGTACACCGTTATGAATGTTGTTCTTTCATTTCCTGCCACTAACTTAGCACAACTGATAAGATTGGATAATGATAATTATTTAAATTTGTTTTAATATGTAATAATTTATTTTAGGCCTATTACATATTTTTGACAAAGCCGTTTTGACTTTTTATTATGCCAATCACTGTGCAGACGGTCTATAAATTGAAAAAATAGAATATCGTGTAAAATGCATTCGTTTTAAAACTGTACAACCTTTGGTCGCCTAAAAACACTAAAATTGTATTCATTTTGTGCTGATTTATAGGACAATATGCCTGTTTTATTTAGGTAAAATAAAGAAATAGGAATTATTTACAGCAATAGAAAACGTTTTAGTTGTTTTTTCCACTTTTAAGTGTCGATTTTTCCTTGCAAATCGTTTTTCAACTGTTTGAGTCAAACATATGTATTAAATGTTCTGTATATAGACAGAATTTCAACAATTTTCTGCACGTCAAACGTGTGTAAAACGATGTTTGATTTTGATCCTTGCTCATTACAAAATTTTTGCCGAGCGTCGTCTGCTAACGTTAGTAGTGGATGTGGATTGCGAAATCATGACCTCTGGAACGTTAACTGCTATGAACATACCTGAAGGGAAAGAAGGGAAGGGGCTTTTTATTCAATAAATGTTTACAAAAATTAAAAAACAAAAATACCCGCAGCGAAATATTTGATCTCAGTTTACTGTTATAAAGGGAGGGCAAATGTCCAGTGGCCTAAATAAAACAAATTCCAGTCCGGGTGCTACTTCTTTCAAACAATATTTCGCCGCCTCTCTCTCGCTCGACAAATATCTGGCTACGCGCCTGGGCCCCGTACAACTGTGTCCTCTTTGTTACTTACGTCACTAATAATTACATTTTGAAATTTGCATTTGTGTCTTACATAATTACGATGCAGAGGGGCTGTCAAAAATTGACATTTTCAAGGAAGTAGAGACAGTACCCCGGGGGTCTGGGAGGAAAGGACTTGCCAGTCTTGCACGTCGTTAAAAATATATATCTGCGGTTCAGAACGCTGGACAAAAGTTGAAAAGTACTAATTTTAGGGAGGGGGTCTGGAAATGCAGTACCCGGTACTCTCTGTCATACATAACTTATTATTGCTAATTTTGGACGGCTTCTGAAAAAATGACAATGAAACAAGTTCAAAAACCAATACCCGTAGGAGTTGTGAGGAGGAACATAACAGACAAAACAACAACAAGAATCCTGAAAATCATCTCCGAAGCTATTTCTTTTTACACAAAGTCCAACAGTAGACGCCGCGTTTTGTTGGAGATGTAAGAGTCCGGGCAGCCAACGGTTAGACGCTTTCTTCAGCTGTTTGAAAATTTCTTATTAATCTGTTTTTCGTTTAGTCGTAGAACAAATGAGTTTTGGTAGGTACGTGCTTACAGCACGGACTCGGAATATGATCTGATGATAAATCTGAAGTGTAAGCACATAGGCCTATACACTCTTAAAACTCCCGGGTCAAACCTTTGACCCTTTTGCCGGGTCAAATATTGTTGACCCAATTCTGGGTCAATTTGACCCAATTCTGGGTCAATTTTCTTATTGGTGACGTCATGTCAGCAAATCAGCCATTTTGATTGGACGAAAAGAAATACGTCACGCAGGTCACATTTTTCCAACCGCCATTTTTAACTACGATACGATGTCGTTTTCGTCCCAATGATCGTTGGAGAATCATTTCATCACTTTGTTTCATTTGAAGGTATGTAAACTTTCACATTTTATTATACATGTATGTTCGTTTTATAGTATACAGATAATGACTATACAAAACCATTTTAACGTTAACATAGTGTGTGCAGCAGGTCATGTTGTGTGGCCATGATGGCATGAATGTGTCCGTATGTATGTGTGCAGTTTAGCCAGGATTTGGTAAAGTGGGAGTGCAAAAAAAAAAGTGGGAGTGCAACTTATTGGAGTCCAAAATTTGTGTGCGAAGCACACAACTTGAGCGCGGAGCGCGAAGTCCCTCACGGCCGGGGTCCAGGGCCTGCTTAAGGACCCTGGAAGCTCTGGCTATTTTAGATGTTCTCTGGTGGTCTCTAATGCATTTCTGATACCTGTTTTTCAGGTAAAAATTAGATAATTTGGTTAGATTGTTTCCTTTTTTTAGCAGAAAATACAGAATGTGCAATAGTCCACTAATTTTGCATAGTGATAGCCATTAGTAATTAAAGTTTTTAAGAAAGTTTGTTAACACAATATATTTGGAAATGCGTATGCCACGAAACTAGTATTTATACCAGCAAGTGTTTATTATATATATAAAAAAAAGGGTTACATTTTAAAAATGAAATTATGTTTCGATGTATTTTATTTTAATATAAAATGTAATTTAATGTCAGTTAATAGTATTAAACCACAGCTATGTCAATTAGTTATGTAAATGAGAATATGACACAAATGTTTTCTTTGACAAATCACTACAATTTTTAATTATATTTAAAAAAAATATATAAAAAATGTACGTGCATATGAATGAACCTTTGTATTTTTTCTTAATTTCTTCAATTTGCCATTTTGTTTGAAGTACATCTTGTTTTTTGAGGTGTTATGTGACTAGATCAAGTTTACTATTTTTTGCACACGGGCGCATAATGTATACGTACATGTACGTATAAGCCCTCTGCGCTATTTATAGTGCCCCACAACATCACAGCGCGCGCACGTGCACACACGTCGTAGTCGTACACACACACACACACAAACATAAACAGTCCGACCATGCAATGTACATGCACCACGAGTCGACGTGGTATGCACATTGACATGCTTTTGACATGTGAGATCGGTCTTCAATGCTTATGATTTCAGATTTGCCAGTGGATTTATGTATGATATTATGAGGTGTTGTTCTTTAACAAGGTAATTTTCTGATCAGTTGATTTCGGCAGAATGACGGCGAAATTCTGATGCCAATTCCTATCAAGTTCATGAAACTCTCATCAGCATGAAATGGCATTGTTAAACAAAATAGTATGGACGTTGAGCAACACAAAATTTGGGTAGGCCTACTACTGCATTGTACCCCAAAGTATTTTGATTGTACATGTTGTAAGTTAAACGTGACAATTTTGCTGTTACCTTTGTGAAGAAGTTTGTTATTTTTCCCCTTTTGGCCGACATGATGTAACTGACGTTCTCTGAATAGACTAAATCAAGTCTATGAAATACGGACTGGTTCCCCGTTTCGGTTGTGCACATGTAAATACGGAGTTGATTTTATACCAACACGTGTACCAGACTAAAGTCGGACAACAAGCGTGACAAGTCAATCGGAGACTCCGCTGTGCGTGCACGATCGCGATCGAACTGAGGTGAAAAACTGGTGAAATTAAATTTATCTGCGTTACGTCTTTTATGTTTTAAATTGTCCACAAGAAAAAGAAAACTTCAAAGTTAACAAAAATTGTTTTCATAAAATAAAATCACAAATTGACATGAAATTCCCTTTTACTGAAATAGATTTTCTAAAATATTTTAGCACGGCTTCGATTTAAAAATACAAGCCGTGCTTGAAAATATTGCCCGTGTTTTTTTAAAACTGGCCGTGCTAACACGGCCTGCACGGCTCGCTGGCTAAAACAACTTGAGTGTATAGTTCTACTAGCTATTGTATGCAACCCATTTGTCATTGTTCTGTACAATGGATGGAGGGGTCATCATGTCTTCATGATATGTGGACATGATATGTTCGCTGTTTTATTAACAAAACACTAGGGCTGTGCCGGGTATCCGGTTATCCGGATACCCGACCGAAACGGTCATTACCCGGTTCCATTTTTCGATTCCAATTACCCGCAAACGACTTTTTAAAATTCAGACTTAACATTTGAGCGGTGCGAACAGAAATCTGTGAATCTTGAACAATATAATGTTTACACATTTACAGACAATTATCTTTAAATTCAAGAGATTACACTCCAATAAAGAAAAGATCGATTTAAGTATGGTATCCTCTGTATTGTAAAAGTCAATTTGTTACCATTTACAGTACATGTATTTGTACACTACCGGAGGCATGTTTTCAACAAAAATGAAAACGGGTATCCGGGTATCCGAAGTTTCCTGATTTCGGGTATCCGGTTCCAAAAATATCCGAAAACGCACAGCCCTACAAAACACACACACACGTTACCGTACTACTAACGTTACTAGAGTAGTAGGAAACTTGGCTAGTCTAGTAGTAGTAGTAGTACTAGGTGTCAGTATTTTGTGTCGGTCTTGTGACTTGTGTGGTGGTTGCTGCACTCTGGCACTTTTCTTACTAAGCTAAAGTAGGCCTGAAACAATCACCCCTTTACTGAGATAATGAAAATGTCACATCATGGAGGAAGGAAGAGGTCACATGTATTCTATTCTATAATGCCTAACTTAAACTAAAAGGCATTTTTCTGAAGTTGCATACTTTTTTCTGAAGTTAAATCAATCTATCATCCTGATAATAACATGAGGGGTTGCTAACTTATGTGTGTTTTGTTAGCATGACCCATTATTCTTCATCCCTCTTTGAGAACATGTAATTTTGTTTATATATGATATGTTTATATTTCAGATCAACGGTTGATCATGCTTGCTATGACATCATGATCAACCATCTACACTAGTTTACACTACTTAAGGGTTTTTGCACTCAAACAATTATTTATTAATTTTTGATGAATCCATGCCCCCCCCCCCTCCCCCCACAGAAAAAAAGAGAAATGGAAAAACAGGAACATGGGCAGATTAAGTGTGGAAAACAAATATTACTTAAGGCTAGGTGTGTTTTTGGTTTATATTTCAGGAACCGGATACCCGGCTACCCGTAAATAATTTGTAAAACACAAAATACTCCCGAATGTATAAAATAACCAATATAATATATGAACACAAGTTTCTCTTGTTTAATTAGAGTCATAATAAATGTGGACTTATTGTAATACTTTTCCCGCCTCAATATTAAAAATGACTTGAACACAAAAAATGTTTACAAAAATTGGAGACTTCCATTTGTGTGGCTAAAATATTTAAAATAGTAAATTTTTTAAAAAGTCATTCATTCGTCACTGAAAATATTTCTTATTCAATTATTTTACTGTCCACAGATAGTCCAGACTGTGAGTTTGCAGTGAGGCGCAACCTTGTTCCTTCCATCTTCACCATCAGAGTTAAGGCAGTTGAAGGGCAAAAGGCAACTCTATAGTCATGCCACTACAGGATGCCACTACAGGATGCCACCAAAGGATGCCACCAAAGGATGCCACCAAAGGATGCCACCAGGTCATTTATTGACCGGTAAGGATGTGACTGTTAATAACCTATTGCATTTCAAAGTGCATTTTGGGAATCTGGTGACAAATCCCATAGCATGCAAATCATTTGAAGTACACAGGCATAGGCCTCATGGTGCACCAAATTTGTAAAAGATGTGTTGTCATTCAATTCCTAGCATGCATTGAGAAAGCTTAAAATGTTTATTGTTTCTTTTTACATTGAATAAGTGATTAATTAGCCATCATTTTGTAAGCCTTGTGAATTCTTAGGCATGTATCATCACCATCTAAGCTGAGATTGTATTAGCAAAATCATAATTATGAATAACAATTAAGGAATTTCAATTTCTAGAAAAACTTCAACATTATATACATCGGTATCGGAATATATTGAATATACATGTATCTTATTTAGTAAAATTGTACATGTCGTTGTATACAGCCCATCATATCGTAACTAGACACAAGTATTAAACCATCACACATTTTTGTACCCTTTTTACTCCAGATTGGAACCATTGAACCCTTGTCATACAAATGTGTCACACAAACAGCCACTTGTGCTATCGCTACGAGGTGTGTCAGAGTCTGTATAACTTTGTAATCCAATGGCCAGGAGTTGAAGTTGATCTATTCTTCAAAGGAGTTAATGTATAAGTAAGACTAATTGCGGTGACACCATGTGGAATCTCAATTGAGTAGTAATTAGTTCTGAAAAGAACTGGGGGTACAACTCAACTCATACAGTTAATGTATGTTTCAAATTAATTTATATAGACCTATCCTATCTGTGGCAGTCTGCACCTTCATGGGAATTGTTTTTTCAGGACCTTAAGACACATCTAGGTTATTCAGTGTATTTTTTAACATGTTAGAACAATGATAGTACTGAGGACTTGTTTTTGACTGGACCCAAAATCCCCACAAGTGTGTAGTTATTATAAAACAATATCTGTTGGGTGATCTAGTAAAATGTATTTTACTGACTGTGAATCCCTGGGAGTTGGGCCATGTAAACATTAATAAACATCCCCCAGTCTTCATTGTGTTCATTTTTATTTTTATGCGAGCATTGGGATAGTTCAACCTAAGTACTGACCATCAATTCCATAAACACAAATTGGTGTAAAGATATTAAAGGGACAGTATTGTCACGATCAGAGCAGACTTTTACAGGGCATGGAATCGGTATCCTAGTTAAAGATGAACACAGTGTCTGAAAATTACTGGCTCATTTATGCATCAGCAACGCGAATATGGACCTTATCATGTGAGTATTATTTTCAGTCACTGAGTTAATCTAGAACTTGAACTCTGATTCCATGTCCTGTTGATCGTGACGATATTGCCACCTTTAAACAATAACTTTAAAATGACTATTTATGAACATGTATTTTAAACAGTTGAAGAGAAATAAATACATATAACAATTGGAAGATCATTTCATTATTGTTTGTTTCTTTTCATTTTACAGTTATCCTTTCAAATTACATTGTGTTGTCTCCTAGGCCGTCCTAACGAGGTAAGCATGTGTTCCTTATAAAAAGATGCACTTATTTATGGCAATTTACTATAGAAATTAACAGTTTCAGCTGAATGTTACATAAAAAACAAGAAATTAGTTTTATTTGATTGTTTGCCATAGATAAGGCTTCTTAATACATGGAAGACATGCTTATCTCATTAGACCCGTTAGTCCGGGTTGGATATGACCCGACCCTTTCCGGTTCATTCTGACCCGTAAAGTTGGGTTCCGGGTCAAATAATCTGACCCAACTTTTCGGGTCATCCTGACCCGGAAAGTGTCGGGACATATCCAACCCGGAGTATGGGTCAGATTTGAACCGGGAGTTTTTAGAGTGTACTACAATCACGGAAGGTCGGAGAGAGCAGTGGGTCCAGGTATACAGAAACTGCTTGAAAGCCCTGAGGACGAGATTACCAAACTTTGTCAACACTGATTGGTTGAGAGATGTGATTGGCCTCCTACCGTATTTACCCACGTATTTACCCATCACCCCCAATGCATTATCATCCCTTGCAACCATGGGTAACACATTCGTTTGTTTGGATTGTTCTCGCCCAATGCAAAGCGACGGGAACAGTCATGCATTACAGTCAAACGTGACCAAAACAAAAACTCCGACTCACAGTTGACTATTGAGGAACGAACTTAAAGTTTTGTTGCATTTGGTTTTAAAACCACATAAAGTCATGTGGTTAGGCCCAAATATAGGGAGGCTGGTTATGGTGATGTACAAAATAAGGAAACTCGACCACATGTTTTTAACCAGTGTATCATCTAAAGCTGGCCCAATCTCACGGGCAACACTTTATTGGCGTGACCAGCCTGATCAGGTCTCTAAAGCTGCATGTGTACTTTGCTAAATAATGATGTGGGTATAGCTATACCTCCCTAAAGAGACGAGATACATTTGCTCATGATATAAAAATAATTGACTAAAATAACACGCTATTAGGAGAATACAAAGATTCTTATTTGCCTAAAATCAAGACCATTATCAAGGACCAAAGCAAACTACCATTAACATACGTTTATATCTGCATTCTAAAGTAGCGAAAACGGAAGTTGTATATCAGAGCATCCTGCAATACTGCAAGTACGGACCTCTTGATGTGCCATCCGGCTTGTCGAGTCAGATATTTATTTTCGGGAAGATGGCATCTCGGGGTCGAATGACGTCATCCAGACCAGAGATAATACATCACAGGATAGTGATTTCATCTTTTAGAGATGTTAATATTTTTATTGTACATTTCTGGTAATGCAATCAAGGATTCCACAAACGCACAGTAACTGTAGCTTGAAAGCCTGAAGAAACCTGTAGGTGCTGGAAAAAACTGGGGTACTCCTACTCTTCCATGATAAGTATTCTTGGTTCTTTTACGTGCATTACTTAAATAATCTAGTCTAATATAACAGTCTAGTATACGGGACCTATGGCACCTTCTGATAGATTTGGTCCCTCCAAATAGTACCGTTCAATTAATTGTTAGCCCCGGGCTATTAAGATCAAGGCACACACATCTTTTATATCTCTTTCCTCTTTCATGTTCGTCCATGCACAGCCTCTGAAAAGGTTGTTTACAGTTCAGCAACCAATCTATAGATTCACGAGGAGATCACGTCTGGGCTCAACAAAGAAGTGACCTGGCTAAAGAATAAAGTTTTCTGAAGGTATTAATTAGGGAAATTCCCTGAAATTTCCCGATCCACTGTCGTTTTTATCTGACAATAATATGTGCTTCCAATTCTACACAAAACTTTTTACAAATTGTCCCACAGGTCTTAATTATAATGGTTTTCTCACAGACGACTAAGTGCTAATATGTGATTATCAAGTACACGTAGGCCTATAGTGAGAATTATCCAATTTGACAATTTGTATTTGACTCTCAATTTTTGAAATAAATAGAAAAAATCTTACTATATTTTTACTGTCACGCGAGTCACAAAATAGTTTTTTTTTTAGATATGAAACGAATTTAGTATTTTTGTTCAAAATAATGGTGTTTCCTCATGATCCTTTATGAACAAACCTTTAAAGCGACAGTCCCTTTAAGTTTCTAGGACTTTCTTTCAGTAAATTAAACTTGTTTTACGTGAAGACGTTAGAATATGTTAGAAGGATGATTTTCGTATAAACATGGGACACATTTGGTATAGCGGTATGATTAGAAGGGATTAGAATAGAAAGGAATGAGTAGTGGGTGGGTAAGGTGTGTGTGGTTCTTCCGCGACATTTTAAGACAACGTGTCGCCGCGCGTCAAATAGTTGAAGATTTTCCCTCCAACCGTGAGTTTTATTTTGCGAGTCGTTCAGGAGTTTTAACTTCAAGTTAAGTTGTATATAATACAGTTAGAAGTCCACGAAGAGACTCTTGTGTTACTGATTCTGGGCCATCCTATCTCTGTGAGCTTATTATACCATACCAACCTAACCACAGCGGACTCCGTTCAAATTCTGATTCCCGGATCTTCAAAAAGCCAACTACACATTTAACTGCGGCTAACAAGGGTTTCTATACTGCTGCACCCAGCATTTGGAATGAACTACCATCTGGTATCCGTCATGCTTCTTCATTGAGTCAATTTAAAACATCTCTCAAGACTCATTTATTTTAGGCACTGTGTATTTTTAAATTTATTGATGCATGAGTTCTTACAGAAAACTACATGTGTAACATGCCATTGAAGCAATGCTTTGTACTGCAACTTTTTTTCAGCTGAATTTTCATTCAAATCACTGTCAATTGTGCATGCATGACTGAATTTCAACCATTTCATTACGAGCTGTGTAGAACATGTCATTCTGTCATTTGCTTTTTGAATTTTAAAATTCATGCAATACTTGTTGAGATATTCTAAAAAATATTAGCGGAAACTTAGAAGTTGTAATGGGTGTATAACAAGCACCCCCCGCCATCGTGCACCCTGATCAGGGGGCAGCTTTACTTAACTTTAATTTCTGTTTCTGTTCTCCATTTCTCTTGTTGAGGTGAAAAAGTCGTTTAAAAAACAGCGCGGCAGAATTTTTGATGAAATTGGACATCGTTTCATAGCAAAAAAAATAACCTAAAAATTCCCACGCACGGGTATGAGGCGACGCGCGCGGAGACCAGAAACCGGAGATTTTTTGGGCCTTATTAGGTTCAAATTCAGCAATCTTATGATACATTCTTGCATGCAAATGCAATGTATTTTATGGAAAGTTACAGAGGCTTCTTGCCTTCTGAAAATGTACTGGTTTGTTCATTGTTGCTTGAGTGACGCGAGTCATGCCACACTACCACTAACGTGGTATTATAATTATTCCAAATTTTCCAAAACGTGCACATTCTTACAAACACACTGTATGGAAAGTTACAGAGGAACCTCTTGCCTTTCGAAAACAAATTACTCAACTGAAATTCATGTTCAAGATGTCTTTGGGAATTTTAGTGACATGCATGAACTGAGTCAAAGAATGTCACAATTATATTTGACACATACAAAATTAAACGCCTCTTTGGTTTTATTCCAACGTTAACAGTACATGTAAAGTACATATTCTTATATTCAGTTAAAATCATCGATATTTGTATTTTAAGTATTGACAAAATTACAACCTGACTGATCCTGCAGAAAGTCAAAATGTGTTGAAATATATATATCTTACGGCCTGGTTGGCTATAATGCAGATAGGCCTATTTGGATGATTTTCATTCTTCGTATTTTAAAGAACCCTTTAGAATTTGAGCAAGGTTCATAATATTCTAGGTAACCTTTTTGTTCTGTCTAAAACAAATTGGCCAGTTAATTTAACATGTAAAATAGCTTTTGTCACAGTAAGTGAACCAATGAAACTAACGTGTGTTTGTAATTATACTGCCTATGAAGAATGTAGGCTTAACAATGTAGGCTTAATAAGTGTATTTGATCCTGATTTGCCGTTTTAAAAGGCTGCTTTGGTGTTAGTTATTTATGGAAAGGTTTGAATTTCAAGTTCTTGTTATGCCAATATCCTGCTGTAACGGTGTGTATTTTCCACTTGTTGCGAGAGTCACATTGTTATGTCAGTGTCACGCGAGTCACATTACAATCATTTAGATTTTGTAAAACTTGAAATTATTTTCTTTAGAATTTGAGTGGTGTCATATAGCGCATCTGTTGTTCTTTCAGATGAAGTTACAGAAAATGTTAGGCTTTCACTCATTGGACAAACATCAGTGATATTATACAGTGACGCAGAATTTTACATTTATGACCGTCACGCGAGTCACGTTTTCTTAATTGATATAATTGAGTGAGGTGAGTGTTTCTTTTCAAACTTGTTTTCAATATAATTGAGTTCTTTTGGGTGACACCATGTAATGATCTCTTCGTGGAAGAAGCGATTGCTCTGAGAAGAGCCGGTTGGTTGGTTTGTTCTCAACGTTTCGACTAGTCTACTCTAGCCGTCGTCAGGAGAGTCGCATTGTTCTGTTCTATTTTCAATAATTACAGACCCCTTGTTATATTTTTTTTAAATCGAGTTCACTGAAAGCAAGGTGTAGTAGAGAGCAGGGCAAAGTTAAAATATGAGTGGGTTTGTCACGCGAGTCACTATGGAATGGCTGTTTTGTATAATTATGTATCAATAAATTGCTGAATAAGCCTTCAAGGTAAAACTGAACTGAAATTTATTTTTAAATTACCAATAGGCCTAGTTGAACATCTATAGGTCTGATCAGTGACGGACGAACGGGTGCACATTTACACGAGCGTTGATTTTTGTGTAAAATGTGCACATTTTGTTTGTGTTTTCGTTGACATAAGAGCCGTTCAGACAACGGATGGTACCTTTTAACCTTTTTATACCAACTTCAAGTTATAAAACTTTCGGATAATAATTTTGCAAGTTTGTAATTTTGTAATCATATAAATTACTAACGTTTGTATACCTTCTTTCTTAATTAAATCGTACTGGCCTTGATCAAAAAAATAAAATAAAACAATAATTTTCTTAGTGGCTACGTATGCCATAGACTTATAATTATTCTACAAAAAAAAACATGGCAGAAGTAGTCATCAATTAATGAGAGTGCCCCACGAAAAATCATATATTTTGGGTATTTTGGCTGATGGGTTTAAAATGTGCATATAACAGCCACTGGATTGGATTTCACTTGTGTGCACTGATTATTGTAGATAATATTATTTATGTTTGTGCTCCAGTGATAACCGGCGCGTAGCCAAGGGAGAAAGTTTATTTTTATTTATTTATTTAAAAACAACTGTTTACAAAACTTAAAACACATATATTCCCCCCACAGTGAAATATTTGACATCAATGTTTTACCCAAAGAGAGGGGGAATTGTTTTGTGACCTTAATCAGAATATTATCCGGGAGCTATTTTTAAAAACATATGTCGCCGCCCTTCCCTTGATAAATTTCTGGCCACAAAGTTCTGAAGTCTTAACTAAGGGGCCGTCCAGCATTGACAACATTTTCAAGGTAGTGCAGACAGAACTATTGGGGGAGGGGGTTGCCATTCCAGCATGTCTTTAAAAAATAGTTTTGATTTTATGTAGTTCAGAATGCTGATCTAGCCACAGTGAAAACAGGTTGAATAGTAATTTTTTAGGGGAGGGGGTCTTGAAAAGTATTTCATATAATACTGCTAATTATGGACTGAAAATAACTGACAATGAAATATCCTTACCCGCAGGAGTTGCGAGGAGAAACACAACAGACATAACAACCAGAATCCTGAAAAGCATCTCCGATGTTGTTTCTTTTTACACAGAGTCCAACAGTACAGACGGCTTTCAGATGTAAGAGTCTGGGCAGCCAATGGTTAGACACTTCTCAGCTGTTTCCAGATTAATTGAGCTGTTTTCCGTTCAGTCGCAGAACAAATCTATTGGGTTTTGATAGGTACAGGCCTACTTCAATCACGGAAGGTCGGAGAGAGAGCAGTGGGTATTATATACAAGGTATGCATAAACTGTTTAAAGCCCTGGAGACGAGGTTGACAAACTGACAATACTGATTGGTTGGTTCTTATACCTGTCTGGACAGGTATTATTAGACTCTTACCCAATAACATCGCATAATTATTTACCTACGTATTTACCCACACCAATGCATTGTCATCCCTTGCAACCATGGGTAACACATCCGTTTGTTTGGATTGTTCTCAATGCAAAGCGAACTGTTATGGGAAATCCCAACTTGAAAGTGACCCGTCATGCATTACCAGTGTTGTTGACTCGAGTCGGTGACTCGGACTCGAGTCCGACTCGAGTCGCCAATTTTTGTGACTTGCGACTTGACTTGACTTGGACAAAAATGACTTGGGACTTGACTTGACTTGGACAAAAATGACTTGTGACTTGACTTGACTTGAGTAAATTTGACTTGACGACATTGCAAGTCATCATGTATTTTAGGTTGTTTTATTACATGTATTTTTCTGGTCAATCCGGCCACGGCAGCCGAATACTTTTGTATGGAATTCCATTACTGCCATTTAAACGGCGCATGTATGGCGATGATGGTTTGGTCCCTAGCCGTTTGCGCCGTCAACGGCGTATGGAATTCCATTACTGCCATTTTAACGGCGCATGTATGGCGTGAATGGTTTGGTCCCTAGCCGTTTGCGCCGTCAACGGCGCATAGTCGCGTCGTGCCGTCGCATTGTCGCGTCGTGCCGTCGCATAGTCGCGTCGTGCCGTCGCATTGTCGCGTCGTGCCGTCGCATTGTCGCGTCGTGCCGTCGCATAGTTTTGTACTGCTTGTATAGGGCCGTCGCATTGTCGCGTCGTGCCGTCGCATTGTCGCGTCGTGCCGTCGCATAGTCGCGTCGTGCCGTCGCATAGTCGCGTCGTGCCGTCGCATTGTCGCGTCGTGCCGTCGCATAGTCGCGTCGTGCCGTCGTGCCGTCGCATTGTCGCCCCGTACCACCAGTTTGACTGAATTATCCAGTGCTTGCCAATAGGTGGCGCTGTCACTTGACTTCAGAGGTACTCTCACCTTTTTCCCCGCGACGACGAATAAGTCTCAAAGACAAAGTAAAAGATGGATGTTATTTTACGCCAGTTGGGTCTGGAACAGCTGATACAGGAGTTTGAAGAGAACGGGGTATGTTACTATGTACTTGTTACGTGTTTATTTAAAGGTCCTAGGAAGAGTCAAATTGTGCTTATTTATTTTCTTTTGTTATTTTATCAATTGATATGAATAAAAAACAATTTTACGTTTAATTTTTGTCTGGATTGGGCTAATTATTTTTAATTTGATTTTTACAAAAATTGGCTCATCTAATTTCAAATGCTGCCCAACGCGCGGTGGCGCTGTTCGTGACGTAGACCTAGGCACCAATGTTGCCACTGTGTTTAGTTGCTCCATGGTTAAACCGTGGGATTATAAAAAAGGGTCATAAACTGTGCGCAACGTACACATGTACAGTGTATGTGCACACGACTTCATACCTGCCAACATTGAGGAAAGAGAAAAAGGAACATCAGGATGGTATAGTGATCGCCGTCCTGGGGGAGGGGTATAAGAGGAGGGGGTTCCCCCTCCTCATTTGAAAATTTTTGGTTATGTTAGGTGGCTTAGATGCAAAATGATGCTATCTTTGGCCAAGATTTTAACTTATAATATGTATAGGAATTTTAATTTTTTTAGTGAATGTTTCTTATTTTTCCCATTGTTTGCTGACCCCGACATATACTGATCAGGACGTTTACATGGAGGGAACACTATTTTCAGCACAACATTGACGTTATTGATGCACTGCACTGGAATAAAACTTTAAAAACAATGATACAATGATAGAAAAACAATGATATCAACGAACAAAAACAGAATGAGAAGTGTATGAACTTTCATTACACACTCACTTCATGTTTTCCTATGCAACTTAATGACTGTGAGTAGGCTATGTAGCCTCCTCTGTTGCTGGCTGTTGAGTCAGTCCTTGATATGTTGCCCTCTTTGCATTCCGAAGCACTTCACGGCGGAACCACGCTGGACGTAAGTAAGTTTGAGCGCCATTTCTATCGTCTGCAAACACGATCGCATAGAAAGTTCCTGCTCTCGCGCGCGAAGACTGTGTGCAGATAGACTTGACAGTAAGTCGGTTCTACGTCCAGCGCTAGCACTATGGTGCATACATCACGCGCACCACACACACAAAAATACATGTAGGACTGTTAATCACAGTCTACGGAACGTAGAGAGAATTTGGTTGTGATCAATACTCTTTTGCGCAGTGCCCCGCGTTGTGTGTAAAGCGAATCGTTGTATAATGTACTTCTTTGTTAAAACAAATTCTCCGTACATGCGTATTCCGGTGACGTCAACATTCAGAGAGGGGAAAAACACGGACACATAACGTACACGTACACATAATACAGTGAGTAGTCAGATCCGGCTGTGGCATCAATCAAATAGGTCGCTACATTAAACAACACTTTTCCTGGATACAATTTTCTGCTGTAAACACTGATTTTCCTTATTTTATGATGTATATATTTTTTTCCTTTCCAGATTTTTAAAAACCGGAATGTTCCGTTTTTCGGCGACATTAAAACTAATAAAACGGAACAATTCCGGGAAAAACGGAACAGTTGGCAGGTATGCGACTTGCAAGTTGCATAGTAAACATGACCGTATAGCACCGATAAATCTGTACTGTAGGCTCTACCGTAAAACGAAGCGCAAGGCCCCGTCGAATCAATGGCATGGATACACATGGCCAGGAGTCATTGGTGAATTGTGTAAGCCGTCGTTATGACCGTTTCAAAACATAATTCTGCACTCGATGATTTTGAAACAAGATCCAAAAATCACACACATAATTAACATTGTCAAAGAATTGTACAATGACATCTTCAGTGACTTCACAATGAAACGACATTTTTAGCGTTAATGTGGTGTGCGAAGTGTAACAATCGACCTCTAACGTTAGTAATAAGCCTATTGCTTGTGGGTGCACGTACACATGTAAGTTACACGGAAAACAAAGCAACTTACCCTGAGACTTTCTCGCTTCAAGAAAGCTCCTCTTTTCTTTTCTGGACGTTTCTTGGCCTTCTGACTTAAGGGAAATATTGTTGGCACTGCATCAGGGCGCAGCATGGCTTTAAATCTCATGGCAAACTGGCTCTGGAGCCCCCGGTCAAAGTATGTTGGCTCAAAGTGAGCGCTACATATCATAGAGTGCTCCGTTGGTCCTGACCATTTCGCCCTGGTCAGCTTCACACTCGCCGTCCAAATTCGCCTGTATTTAGGGTCTGGTGGAAATCGGTGAAGGCTGACACCTTCCTTTGTGGTGTTGCTACACCCAGCAACAACACACCTACAAGGCATTTCCCAAAAATGTGGGATATCTACTAAATTTAGCTGAAAAGAAGATCTAATATGACACATCAACTTCAGTGGTTTTGAGTACGACTTGACTGAAACTTCATCGCAGGCAGTGCTGGAACTTCCTAGGTCTACGTCACGGATTTGCGGATTATAATATGATAATGAGGAGGTAGGGGAGGAGCGTGGCGCCCCCCTAATTTTAGAATTTATTTTTTTAATGGTGCAAAGGGGCGGGGATAAAATAGACAAATGACAAATATATGTTCCAATAGGTATACTTTATTGTTTTCACTGTTAAAAATTTCTATTTCCTAGGACCTTTAAAGGAAATCGGTCAAAAAAAGGGGTAAAATGTTGTTAAGGCTTAACCTAGGCCTTTCCTAGACGTATGAATGTTGACCGTTAGCCACTAAGGGTAATTCCCACTAAGACAGTCGTTTTCCCGGTTCCGTATTTTTTCCGGTTCTGGATAGCTGCAAATTAAAAAATCTATTTAACATGTTAATCCATGTCGCTTCAGAAAACAATTGATAGTTTACTGAGTTTGCTTCCAAACGGCTAGTAAGAGTTTAAAATTGGGGAAGAGTGCAGTGGCGATCGTATACTGCACTCTTTCCTAAGTATACACATCCTAACAGTCACAGAGACCAGACAGTCTGACAGTATTAATTTTGACCGAAACAGTCATTGTTCGTGGACTATTGCAATTTAAAGCAAACTAAGAGCTATCCAGAACCGGAAAACGATTGCACAGTGGTTTAAGACCGAGACATTTCGTCAAAAATGTTTTAATTTCTATCCTTGGGAGAAGTTTTCAATAAACCTTTTCGACATTCTCAATGCATCATGGGAAACTGTTTACAAAGTATATGCCTATGGCGCAACATGGAAGTCATAAAAGTCGTGAAGAGTTGGCGACTTACGTGTAGCGCCGTGTGCTGGTACACAAAACGCTACTTTCCCATGATGCATTGAGAATGTCGAAAGGTTTATTGAAAACTTCTCTCCAAGGATAGAAATTAAAACATTTTTGACGAAATGTCTCGGTCTTAAACCACTGTGCAATCGTTTTCCCGGTTCTGGATAGCTCTTAGTTTGCTTTAAATTGCAATAGTCCACGAACAATGACTGTTTCGGTCAAAATTAATACTGTCAGACTGTCTGGTCTCTGTGACTGTTAGGATGTGTAATATTTTAGGAAAGAGTGCGGTATACGATCGCCACTGCACTCTTCCCCAATTTTAAACTCTCACTAGCCGTTTGGAAGCAAACTCAGTAAACTATCAATTGTTTTCTGAAGCGACATGGATTAACATGTTAAATAGATTTTTTAATTTGCAGCTATCCAGAACCGGAAAAAATACGGAACCGGGAAAACGGCTGTCTTAGTGGGAATTACCCTTAGTGGCTAACGGTCAACATTCATAAGTCTAGGAAAGGCCTAGGTTAAGCCTTAACAACATTTTACCCCTTTTTTTGACCGATTTCCTTTAAATAAACACGTAACAAGTACATAGTAACATACCCCGTTCTCTTCAAACTCCTGTATCAGCTGTTCCAGACCCAACTGGCGTAAAATAACATCCATCTTTTACTTTGTCTTTGAGACTTATTCGTCGTCGCGGGGAAAAAGGTGAGAGTACCTCTGAAGTCAAGACAGCGCCACCTATTGGCAAGCACTGGATAATTCAGTCAAACTGGTGGTACGGGGCGACAATGCGACAATGCGACGGCACGACGCGACAATGCGACGGCACGACGCGACAATGCGACGGCACGACGCGACTATGCGACGGCACGACGCGACTATGCGACGGCACGACGCGACTATGCGACGGCACGACGCGACAATGCGACGGCCCTATACAAGCAGTACAAAACTATGCGACGGCACGACGCGACGGCACGACGCGACAATGCGACGGCACGACGCGACAATGCGACGGCACGACGCGACTATGCGACGGCACGACGCGACAATGCGACGGCACGACGCGACTATGCGCCGTTGACGGCGCAAACGGCTAGGGACCAAACCATTCACGCCATACATGCGCCGTTTAAATGGCAGTAATGGAATTCCATAGTAATGGAATTCCATACTTTTGTGACGGGAAAAAAATGCCGTCGCGAATTTTATATCTATACGTAATACATAATAATAGTGTATACTGTACACGTATGTGCCTTGTACTGTAAAGTGTACGCTACATGTCTAGTCTTCAACACAATCCGTCGTAGTGGAAGAAGTGGGCTATTACTGGTAAAGGCATTGCATTAATATTCAAAATAATTTATACAAACGGCTGGAACGAGGTTATAGCGACATTGTTAATTGTATTAAGAATTTGTAAAGTGTTGAACAAATTATCGCAAATTTTTCGTAAAACAAAACCGAATAGCTATTTTGACTCAAATTATGTTTATTATGTGTGTAATCATTAAAGGGTACATGTGTTTTTTTTAAATGTTTTACTCCGTAAAAAGGGAATTTTAAAATATTTTACGAACGTAATTTTTAAATTCTCCTTACATCACCTATGCAAGCGTTGTCAGAGTTGTCAACACAGAATCAGTAAGGATTTCATGCACAACGTTGTAATACACTGGAGTCCGTGATTTTAACAAATGTATTGTTTGTGACAATTAACAGCGACCGAATAACTAAGAAGCAGCAATTACTAGTTTTTGGGGCGTATACAAAATTTATCTTCTTCCAAATTCCGAGGCCCATATAAGAGTGTAAATTACCATCCGTCGGTTTCCGTCCTGGGAGAAAAATGAATTGTCCCGCGTGTAACAGCTTCAACCGTCTGCAAATTTTCGTACAAATATTGAAATGAACCACTCTAAATACATGTTACCTACGCTAGATTGATAATTTTCAGATTAAAAAAAATTAAAACCTCAATCGCTTCTTTCTATACTTTCCACACAACCCCCATAATTTCTGGACCGAATTGATGAAAAACTACCTGGTTCCCTGTTTTGTAAATAACATTGAATTCAGATGCGGACACCAACAAAAACAATGACGCACTACACAATTTGTGAAGCGTTAACGTCATACTTGGATTTGTTTGTGAGTTTCTGGTCTTCAATAGTCATTTATTTACCTCCCATCATGTTATCACTTGTTTTTCATTTATTTTATTCAATCAGCAACTTATATTAATGAAGTAAAATACGTCTAAACATCTTCAATAAAGTGTCAATCTTTAGGCCTACAGTGTACATTTGAGCCTATACGTTTCACCATACATTTCCCTTCACATGTACTATACGATACACGGTACACGTGTGTGCGTTTGTATAGTTTTCTAGAAAATATTGCCCGATGATTACAGCGAGGTTTCGCGGCTAATTCGAGATAAATGTGTCAATTATGTATATCCTATAAACAACAAATGACAAACACTGGATTTATTCTCACTGCCAAGATAGGGAACATGACAAACAGAACATTATTATAGGCAAACAAAAAAAAAGTCTCCGGTTTCTGGTGATCTCCGTGCGCGTGGCCTCAGCTAGACCTGCACGTCGGCATTTTATTTTATTATTTTTTGCTATGAAACGATGTCCAATCGCAGCCACACTTTTTCACATAGGGGTATAAACGTTTGGCTGATTTGTGAGTCCTCTCTTAGCCACCATACTTTGTATAATGGGAAATTTGGTCCCCGCCTATACATGTAAAAAAAAATTTAAACAAAACAAAACAAACAAAAAACTAAATCGCGTCACCGCACCAATGTTGAAACTGGAGACTTTTTTAGCCTTATTCGGGACGATAAATGACTTGTGACTTGACTTGGCTTGAGAAAATTTGACTTGTGACTTGACTTGACTTGGGAAAATTTGACTTGTGACTTGACTTGACTTGAGAAAATTTGACTTGAGACTTGACTTGACTTGAGAACATTTGACTTGTGACTTGACTTGACTTGAGAAAAAATGACTTGGTTACAACACTGTGCATTACAGAGAGCAGTCAGTCGCTACAAAAAAAAACTCCGATTCGGCCCAGTAGACCCCCCACTGTTGAGGCTCCAAATTGTGGTTTTGTTGCATTTGGTTATTAGGTCCATTATAAGACTGTGGTTAGGCCCAAATAATGAGCTCAGGGAGGCAAAACAGGCCCGGTTCTAGAGACATTAATTCGGGGGGCATTCGTTTGTTTGTATTATTCTCAATGCAAAGCGACGGGAACTGTTATGGGAAGTCCCAACTTGAACGTGACCCGTCATGCATTACAGAGAGCAGTCAGTCCGATTCCCAGCAGACCCCTACTGTTGAGGATCCAAATTGTGGTTTTGTTGCATTTGGTTTTTAGGTCCATTATAAGGCTATGTGGTTAGGCCCAAATAATGAGCTAGGGAGGCAAAACATAAAAACACGTAAATCATTATGGTACTTAGGATGTAATATCACTTTTTGCAATGAAACATCCGAGTTAGTCAAATTAATCATTCTTAAAGTTTTCAAGTTTCATTTCCCCCCCCCCCCATTTTTTGAACGTGCTCTTGGCACCCAATAATACATTCTAAAAATCCAAGAGTTAGATTTGCATGGATAAATTGTTTTTATTAAATAAGGAAAACCGACCATATCGTATTTAAATATTAAACGGCCATCCTCTGTGCAGCAAAGCTAAACGTGCTTAGCTTTTGACGCCTGTTCATATGATATTTAGCATTCAAACACACATCACGGAAAAGCACAATCTAAACATGTTTTAGGCTAAATATATGTGAAAAAAGTGAGTACAAGCTAAGTGTTTAGAAATGTGTTTGAATTCTAAACACCATTTTTACAGTGTGGATCTGCTAAATAATGGCATGGGTATAACCATACCAACCTAAAGAGACGATACAATAATTATTTCATGATATAATATTATTGACTGAAATAACACGTTATAAGGAGAATACAAAGATTCGTATTTGACTAAAATCAAGATGTATTTATCAAGGACCAATGTAAACTACTAATATCATAGGCTCTGAAAAGGTTGTGTACAGTTCAGCAACCATGCGGATCCAACCTATAGGTTCACGAGGAGATCACGTCTGGGTTCAACCATAGAGGTTCAACAAATAAATGACCTGCAAAAGAATGAGGGAAATTCCCTGATATTTCGCAATCCATTATCGTTTTTATTTGACAATAATTATGTGCTTCCAATGCTACACAAAACATGTTTATTTTAAATTGTCCCACAGGTCTGGCAGCCCCCTCAACAAATTATGAAATTCAAAATTACAATTTTGTTTTCGCATAAGAATAGATGCTAACATGACATCCAAGCAGCGGCGTAGCCACGGGTGGGGGGGGGGAGGGCACGTCCCCCCCCCCCACAAATTTCCAGTGCACTCCAGGTGCCCCCACGAAAAATCGTCATAGTGCCCCAAAAAACAGAAAAGAAAAAGAAAAGGGAAAAAAACCATACCCCCTGGGCCCCCCACTGGAAAAGTCCTGGCTACGCCGCTGCATCCAAGTCTACCACTCAGCCCCCAGCAAACTTCAAGGACTTCTCCACATCCACAAGGATAAACCGGATCCCAGCAACAGAGCGGGAGTATACCGGATCCCCTGTGAGTGTGGCAAAGTCTACATCGGCGAAACAGGACGGAATCTCCCTACGAGACTGAAACACCGAGCACACGGCCGCAGAGGAGATTTTGAGAAATCAGCCATCGTCAAGCACTCCCACATCAAGGACCACCAAATCGACTGGCAGGCAGCTCAACTAATCACACCCATCGACACATGGCGCCCCTTCGAGATCGATTACTGTTCCACAGGACATCGGTTTCTACATCAGCGATATTTGGCGACCACTACTGCGGACCGAAGGATCTTCTTTTTATATCCAAAGTACACAACCCACCCCAGACTGAGGGATATCCTAAGTCAACCACCCTCCTTCCTCCTGTGCATGTTAACAACTGATTCAGTTCAGTGAGCACATGCTCCTCTCCCCACCTCTCTTCAACGCACTAATCCTCCAGCATCCTGCCATCACGTGATCCTGCAGCAGCCTACTTAAGCAGCAGTGTTTTAACTCCAGTTCTTTTCAGAACTAATTACTACTCAATAGAGAATTTCCCATGGTGTCACCACAATTAGTCTTACTTATCCTCTTCACCATGCAAAGCTACAAGTTTTACATTCTCCTGAGGACAATCAGAGCATACTGATCGAAACGTTGAGTTGTAACCTCCAGTTCTTTTCAGAACTAATTACTACTCAATAGAGAATTTCCCATGGTGTCACCACAATTAGTCTTATTTAATATTTTATTTATAAAAGAAATTACGAAAGGTAAAACCAAAATATTTTCATATGTCAATTTGTATTGACCTCTTTTGAAAACGATTTATATTACTGGGGTTCAAATCTCACTCCTGCATGAACTATCTTGATATCCTTTAATACTATAAAATTTAAATTCCAGTCAAACACCACCAACGTACTCGTAGCACGATTCGATAGTACAGTGCGCTGGTACTGTCCCCTCCATACTACCGGTGGTCAGGCCCGGTTTGGATTACCGTCCGCGCCTAATTTAGGAACTGGCTCCGGTAATGCTTGGGAGCCTTGTTCCCCCCCCCCCCACCCATATAGGCGGCCATTGGGGCAAAAAAAGACAACTACAAAAAATAATTAAAAATAACAATATAAAAGCTAATATAAAACAAACATTGGCAAATAGTTGAGTAAAATACAACAATATAAAGGGATGTAAAGACGATTGCCAGAAATATATCAATCCCCAGAAATATATCAAACGCCAGAAATATATCAAACGCCAGAAATATATCAATCGTCAGAAATAGATCAATCCCCAGAAATATATCAAACGCCAGAAATATATCAATCGTCAGAAATATATAAATCCCCAGAAATATATCAATCCCCAGAAATATATCAAATGCCAGAAATATATCAAACGCCAGAAATATATCAAACGCCAGAAATATATCATTCCCCAGAAATATATCAATCCCCAGAAATATATCAAACGCCAGAAATATATCAATCCCACAAAATAATACATCAAGCGCCAGCCCCTGTATAGGGCGCTGTGTAGTCTTTCGCGCTTCTGTTGCACATGTGCATGCAAAAGTGCGAAAGATCAGACGAGACTACACCAGTCAGCAGTCTAGATCTATAATCTTCTGCCGTCTGAACGTAGGCCTACGGAAGATCTAGAAGTAATGTCGCAGCAACGCCACGTACCCCCTGGCGGATTGGATGAGGCGACACGCCTCCTCCGAAGGGCAAACCAACTCCTCGAAAGTGTCCTTCAACAACAGCAAGCTGTGCCTGAGGCTCCAAGATCTAGGCCTACCGTCAGTACTAACGTTACTACAACTAGGCCTAGTACATGTAGTACTAGTAGTAGTAGTACTACTAGGCCTACTACTACTAATAGGCCTAGTAGTAGTAGTAGTAGTACATGTAGGCCTACTGCCATAACTGCAGGGTCTTCGCACACTAACGTTATTAATCGGCACAGAGCCCTTTTTAGGAGGGGAGGCGGTGAATAAATTATCATAAATGAGATGATATGCCAAAGCAAGTATGTGATGAAATCATATAAACCATTACCTACTCCACTTTTAGACATCACATAAGCCGACTCAAAATGATGCCCCCAAATTAACATGAAAAGGTTTATAAAACTTTTAAAAATTTAAATGTACCAAATTGCACAGTCGTTAATATTACAATTCACACCAAATCTAATGCACGGGCGTAAATCTGGGGGGGATGGGGGGTATATATCCCCCACTTTTTGGCCCGGAGGGATGGTCCATATAATCATCCCCCCCCCCCCCCAGAATTTTCCATGATTTGAAAAAAATAGAAGCAACAAAATTTGCAAATTAATTGTCCTAACTTTAAACAATAATAATACAACCAATATTAAAACTCGAATCATTTTAATACACCCTTTGCATTAAAGGTACACACCGCCATAAAAGTGCAAAAAATGGGATTGATAGAATGATAGATAATCCTTTTTGGAAGGTTTTCTTCAAAAAACTAAATTTGGGTATCGTGTAATTACTGAGAAATGTCCAAAAAACAACAATAAGGTCAAAGGTCACGTATACGCATTTCCAGTAGTCTATACGACCGTGAAACCTGTACGGCAATTGCAGATTGTATTTAGACTGGTACCTCTGCATTGCACACCGTTGTGATTGTAACAAGAGGAACAAGGTTCCAGTCTGTTACTGTACATTTTGTATCCGTTGTAACACGAACGACCACAGAATTCCTGGATTCTATTGCAACCAGATGCACGTCGACGTCCAAGATCATCCAAAAAAGTGAGGAAAATGCTTATATTAGGCTTGATAGACCTTGGATCAACCATGGAGAAAGGCACAGACTGAACAAACCAGTGCTTAGCAGCATCTATCTGATGATGCTGGATTCTGGGTGAGCATCTCAATCATGATCAATTAAATATTAATGAATTAGTTTGCATTGCCATCGGTAGACAGAACATGGACATGTGTAATGATGAACACAATCATGACAATGTCCCCTGGCAATTAAGTGAAATTGCCCTAACCCCTGATTACATACTCTACATATTTGAAAAAATTGTGAAAGGGAAGCTTAAATTTTGGTTTAGATTCTCATATTCTCAAAATATTATTATCAAACATTTTTATTTGGTTGGGACACATAGTAGCTATGTGACAAAAAATTTCAAAATCAACGGATTTCAATACAACTGGTATCATTGTCAAGGTCTTGAACAGACGATTACAATGATATAAGAATCATCTTCCTGTGACCAAAAATAAGGAAGTTATGACATGTTGAATCCGGCAATTTTAGGCCCGTAAATGGCAATTATTTTATAAGGAAAAACAAAAGAAATGTAAATTTGACTTGTGACCCGTTTCCTAGATTTTCTCGGATTCCATATCATAACTTTCTTAATTCTTGTCCGATTGTCAAAAGGTTGGTATCACTGGAATGCTTGGGAAAAGAGGAAGAATAATAACCTATTTCCAGGCTAATTCAATGATTAGTTTGTTTTGTAGTGCTGATTTACAAATAAGAAATTTTTAAAAAATGTGTTAAAAAAATAAATAAATAATTTTTTTTTAAATATGAAAAAAAGAAATTACTCAAATCTCAGGATTTTTTTCATCCCTGATTTAATTAAATATTAGAACAATTTATAAATTATATTGGACTGGAAAGATAAAACAAAATAATGAAAATAAATTTTAAAAAATAGGGAAAAAAATTACTCAAATCCGAGAATTTTTAATTTTTATACTGAAATCCGCGAGAAATTCTTATCCCTGATTTAATTAAACATTAGAAAAAATAATAAATTATATTGGACTGGAAAGATGAAAAAATTAAATAAGTTATGAGAACTAATGTTATTGTGTTACGCCGATGTATATTAGGTTTAAACCATGGAGGAAGGGAAAAAACGGACGATTTATCGGACTGAAAATTCGGCCGATTACGCGGCGCAATACAATCTTTGATCGACATCAATTTCTGCTAGTCAAAAAAACGTAACTGCGCATCGTCCAATCGCCGTCAAAATTGGCCAAGAGGTAGAAAACAAGTATAGAAAAATTAGTAGTGTGGTTTGATAAGGTATATTACTCACCTTTTAGTAAATCGTCGATGGTTTTGATGAGCAAGAACAAACCCAAATTTCGAGAATTTTTTTGGGAAACTTCTAGATGCCGCATTCAGAAAATTTTAGAACGAGGTTGAAGTAGAATATTTTATTTCAAAATTACCGATTCCAACGACAGCCCCTAAATGTCATCCATTCTGAACTGTCACTAAATCGTACATTTATTATGCAGATTGATTCTGTTTTCTTGTCAACAAATGACCATTGTTGGGTTCATTTACACTGAAGTCATTTCACTTGTTACATGTGTAAGACCATGTACACTCATTGTTAGATTCTTTATAATAGGTTAAACAGGTCAGCAAAGTGGTTTCAATTGATTGTGGGGGGGGGGAGTGGAACCACAAAAGTCAAGTCATGAAACCAAATGGACAGTTAAAATAAATATGTATTTCATTATTTTATTGGCAATTTACAAGCACCCATACAACTCTTGATTATTTCAATGTCTAAAAATTTATGTACAAAATGGCATCTGATCTTTAGCTTGTAATTCTATAGTATGGATGCAGCTACAGACATTTTGCCAAATATGTGTACAACCTTGAAAATATAAAAAGCAATGTAGAATTTGTTTCAAATTTTATAAATGATTTTTAATTATTTGCAGTATAGTTGAAAACAGAAAATTTATAAGCAGATGCTTGATTACAGTGTCACTATCATTTTCAATTTATCATTATATTTTTGTCCATTATAAACTTGAGTTGAATGTGAAGTATATTATAAATAAAGATCACTCTCAGTATATAAACATGCAGTCCATCCATTCAATTTATTTTTGTACAAGACTTAATACCAAGACATAAATACCAATGTTGGCTCCATCTAAATCTAGAATTTAAAGGTTTCATAAACAAAATGAAAAGGGCAAGCAATTATCAGATTTGATCAAGTGGATGTAATTACATTTAATTTTGTTTAAATTGTCAATTGGCTAATTAGAACTTGTGGCCTTTTGGGAATTATTTACCTTTTGACAACTCTTCTGCTGAGGGCAGGGGAAAGAAGGAAAAACTTTATCATGTAGTAGTTATAAGCTTGTTTTCTAATGAAAGGCTAATTAGCTGACATCCATACAAGCTTTGAAGACTGCAGACATTAGCTATTTGACATAAGCTGCATTGTTTCTTCTCCACCCATTACTATACGGCTGTGCTTTGAGTAGACTATGTGGTACCTGATACATGAACATTAGCCAACTTTCTATTATGTTCCATGCAACTGACTTTGATATTGATGGAGCTCATGTATACCTGGGAGTTGACCAAGAGATACTAGGGCACTGTAGGAATGAAAGAAAAAAACATGTTCACATGAATGTTTGGATATAATGTTAAAGGGAAGGTACATGTACATCACTGGTTATTACTTGATTGCACAATTACTGAATTATTTATTACCTACAGCTAACTGGATGTGACGCAGTTAAACAATTATTCTGCTTATTGTGTTCTTATTTTAAAGAAAACTGAAAAAAAATATATACACATTTACTAATATTTTCCTAAAGAATTATGAAGGGTTTTCACACTTTTCTCATGACTTAGACTCCCCATTGAGCTCAAACTTTAACATACATGTATTCATTATTAAACGATCTTCATTCAAAGTAAGTAAATATTACCGATAACAGCTGTTATGCTGTTGTACTTTCCATTTAAGAGGACAACGGTCACGATCAACAGGACATGGAATCGGAGTGCTAGTTTTAGATTACCACGGTGACTGAAAATAACACCCCACATGATAAGGTCATAATTATCAATGCTGCTGAATAAATGATCCAGTAAGTTTCAGTTACTGTGTTCATCTTAAACAAGGACACCGATTCCATGCCCTGTTGAAAGTCTGCTCTGATCATGATGTTGTCCAGGATAATATGGACAATTTAACATTAAGCATGCACAAGAGGGAAAAAACTTGAATGCACAACTTCATTTTTTCTAAATGAGAAATTGTTTCTGTAAATCTGATTTTGTTTTATAGAAAAACAAATATTTACATAAACTAAGTTTTCTATATAAACAAAAATTAAAAAAAATAATAAATGGGATAAAAAAACATAATCTGAACCAATCAAGATTTACTCTACCTTGGCAATGGTTTGTAGCTGTGAATATTGGAAATGGAATCAGGCTGAACTCTACATGGTGTTGATGCAAGTAAAAATACTGGCAATGATATTTTCTCATACCTATAAAACAAAACATAACAGCTAATGAAATAATGGTGGACATGATGGACATGGTGCATATTAAAAATCCGTACTCGTACTTGTACTCGATACCTGGGCATCGATGGTGGAAATTACAACTAATTCACTGGAAATTGTTCTCATAATTATCACGTCTGTATTGTAAACATCATCACTATCTCATAATTACCATGTCTGTATTGTAAACATCATCACAATAATCATTGTGCCTTGGCTATATAGGAACTATCAAAAATAGTGTGATGGCTAACAGAAATTCATCATAAGAGTTCAGCATACAGCCACACAAAAATGTTGCTCTGACTCCATTTGTTGATCTTGTGCAACTGACTTTGATGTTGATTGATGGAGCTCATGTATACCTGGGAGTTGACCAAGAGATGCTAGGGCACTTTAGGAATGAAAAAAACACATGTTCACATGAATGTTTGGATATAATGTTAAAGGGAAGGTACATCACTGGTTATTACTTGATTGCACAATTACTGAATTATTTATTACCTACAGCTAACTGGATGTGACACAGTTAAACAATTATTCTGCTTATTGTGTTTTTATTTTAAAGAAAACTGAAAACAAAATATATACACATTTACTAATATTTTCCTAAAGAATTATGAAGGGTTTTCACACTTTTCTCATGACTTAGACTCCCCATTGAGCTCAAACTTTAACATATTCATTATTAAACGATCTTCATTCAAAGTAAGTAAATATTACCGATAACAGCTGTTATGCTGTTGTACTTTCCATTTAAGAGGACAACGGTCACGATCAACAGGACATGGAATCGGAGTGCTAGTTTTAGATTACCTCGGTGACTGAAAATAACACCCCACATGATAAGGTCATAATTATCAATGCTGCTGAATAAATGATCCAGTAAGTTTCAGTTACTGTGTTCATCTTAAACAAGGACACCGATTCCATGCCCTGTTGAAAGTCTGCTCTGACCTTTAATATGGACAATTTAACATTAAGCATTGCACAAGGGGGAAAAACTTGAATGCACAACTTCATTTTTTGTAAATGAGAAATTGTTTCTGTAAATCTGATTTTGTTTTATAGAAAAACAAATATTTACATAAACTAAGTTTTCTATATAAACAAAAAAATAATAATAAATGGGATAAAAAAAATCTGAACCAATCAAGATTTACTCTACCTTGGCAATGGTTTGTAGCTGTGAATATTGGAAATGGAATCAGGCTGAACTCTACATGGTGTTGGTGCAAGTAAAAATACTGGCAGTGATGTTTTCTCATACCTATAAAACAAAACATAACAGCTAATGAAATAATGGTGGATATGATGGACATGGTGCATATTAAAAATCCGTACTCGTACTTGTACTCGATACCTGGGCATCGATGGTGGAAATTACAACTAATTCACTGGAAATTGTTCTCATAATTATCACGTCTGTATTGTAAACATCATCACAATAATCATTGTGCCTTGGCTATATAGGAACTATCAAAAATAGTGTGATGGCTAACAGAAATTCATCATAAGAGTTCAGCATACAGCCACACAAAAAGCCCCACGAGTATATTATATTATCAAACAATATTTCTCTTTTATTACTCGTACCTGTCCAATAATAATCCTACAAATGCGACATTCATGGTATTCATGGTCACCATCACGTTCAACAGTCAAATTCCTGAGTGTTTGCCATCATTTGAGGTTGGCTGGCCCGGCAATGGTCGCCAGGCATGCGTCGTATTATTGCCGTAGACGGTGAGCCTTTCTTCGCCCAGCCCGCTTGGTCGAAATTCTGGCGTTGATTTTGACGGATGGCCTCCCAAACTGAACATTTTTTGTCACTTTTTATTGGCGTTGATATGATGAAGGGGCTCTGACGATGTTCCGAATGAAGGCGTCATTGTGGTTTCCAAAACTAAACTCGCTGGCAGTATCATAATTCAAAATACCCGACACGAAAAGCACCACAGTGGTCGAGACCTGCTTTACATTTTCACGCGAAAAGTGTTGACATAATTATGGCCTAACCGGCGGGCTCACGCCTCGGGCGCTTGGCCGCGCTGACGCCCATGGCTGTACTGGCAGAGTCTTGGTTCGGTTCCCGGTGTCTTGGGAAACTGCCAAGACTTTCGCCTTTTTGTCGATTTTGACAATTTTCACCCATTGTTTCAAAATCACTTCACTTTTGTCAAGTATCAATGAATTATAAAAAATAATTATTCTTGAATTTGGTTCAGTAATAAACTTTTTAAACGTCTGAAAGTGCGACTATTTCTTTTGTCCTCGTGAGTTTTCTGGACAAATTTTTGTTCAAAAAAGTCACATGACATTGTTTTTGTACAATAACAGAAAAACGACGCATTTTTCAGGGGTATTTGTGTGGACAATTATATTCTACTTTTGAAAGACCATGTATGAAAAGCAATGAAATATTGAGGGGCGTTTTTTATCGCCCAATTTCGCGCGACAAAGGCGGTGTGTACCTTTAAGGGCCGACAGCGATAAACGATAACGATACAAAACACTCTCTATTGGTGGAATTCTCGCGCGCGTAATACGTGCACCAATGGTCACATGAAAATGTCTGCATCATCCCCCCCAGTTTTCGATGTGGATTTACGCCACTGATCTAATGTAAATATCCAAATTTTAATTAGTTGAAAACATGTTGACAATTTTGTCGTCGTAGTTCAGGATGGTCTATGGGACAGGACCAAGAGCTACGATTATCGCAGCTACAATCTTCTTGCAAGCAAGGACCCTTAATTGCTCTATTTTTTATGTCTCTGTTTTTGACACTATTTAAGGGGCTAGGCTACTTGCCTACTTGTAGTAGTACTAGGCTTACATGTACTCCACGTAATACAAACTTACAAAGCCCATTAATCCTGAGAATGAGCATGACGAGGCCTACCGATCAAAACCCAAACAAATCAAAGAATAATGGTTATTATGAGGATGACTAATAATTGCATCGGGAAAAAACCATAATATTATTAAGAATAATGGTCTTACTGTGCTGAACTTGAAAATTATGATCAACATTGGATGCCTTCAACGGGGAGCAAGAGCGCCGGTAACTGGTTGCGAAACACTGATCCGATATATCCACAGTGCAGCTGCGAAGCGAAATCTCGAGTAGAAATCGACTACACAGCGCCCTCTACTGGCGCTTGCGCTTGATATATTTCTGGGGACTGATATATTTCTGGGGATTGATATATTTCTGGGGATTGATATATTTGTGGGGATTGATATATTTCTGGCATTTGATACATTTCTGGCGTTTGATATAATTCTGGCAATCTTCTTTACATCCCGCACCGTGTGTATATGGCACGCAACTCGTATAATTACTTTAATATAGTGTTTGCAATTGTTATATTTTTTGAATTGGTTTATTTTACTCAAATATTCGCCAATGTTTGTTTTATATTTGTTTTTATATTTTTATCTTTGTAGTTGTCTTTTTTGCCCCAATGGCCACCCATACCCCCAAAGGTGGACCAGATTATTTACAGTGGGCGGCACACATAAAAATACAATCATGTACAACGACTTTTACAACATACAAGTGTCTCATATCAAAACAACAGGTTGATGAATCATTTTCAGACGTAAACCTGTGTTTAAAACTGTTTATATATACATTTACACTGATGTTTTGTGCCAGATTGTGGAGAGCATTGGCCCAGAACCAATAGATTTGCCGAGGGTGATACACATGCTCCCTCCTCTTGAATTTATGGATCCGCCCCCTTAAACACAAGATGCGTCTGCATCTAGATATGCTACACCAGCACCTACCTATAATTGCCAATTTCAGATAAAGTTACACTGAGGTCGGCTGCTCGGGTCACTTTGGTCACTTTGGTGTCCCCATGAAGTTTAAGACGGCGGCGGACTAGTCAAAAACTTCTTTTCATTATAGTATGGCCAACGGGTTAGTCAAAATCACAAAGACCGTACTGACTCCTTTAGCTCTTTTTAATTTATAATTTCATCATTTTAAAATAGGCTATGCTAGCATCGTGAAATTTCAAGAAATATTCTCTTATAAACAAGGCGTCTCGAAATGTGGATGCAGTACACTACATGTAAAGTTACATGTCCAGTACAATGTATTATACACACCCAGCCTCACAGAGGTGTGCACAGTGTGCACGAGAAATTGAGGAGCCCGGCATCACGTGCCTGAGCGTTTTCGCGCGTCGTGTTATGATTATTTGCATAATACTAGCACATTTATATTGTTCTCATTATGCTGCTCTGTAAAATCATCAAAAATGCTTAAATTTTATAATACATTACAGTGTCGAGCCGAGGTATATTGTGGGCCAAACAGGCGCTAAAATAGCATTCGAAGAACCATTCATCCATCAGTAGTTTTCCTCAAACTCATGTTATTGAGGAAGTGTTAGATCATCGAGGAAAGGGGTGTGCAATTTCACGGTTATTTCTTCCGCTAAACGAAGAAAAGACGCACTTCGCACATGCCCAAAATATGCATCTAATGCATCGTACATAACCATAAATTATAACTTCTCTTAACCCAAGATTATAAATAGGTGAGGGTAGAGATGTATTAGTTGATGAGTGCCTAAGAGGATGCCAGGGCTGTATACTTCCCAGGAAGTTGAGAATGACCCAGAAATGATTTTTAAAAAGAAGCCTGATGACAGGGATAATAATGTAAAAAGCGCTTTGAGCGGTGGAGTTGGCTCTACATGTATATAAAAATCCACCAGTCAGGTCACACTACATGTATAGCAAATATTTTATGTATAATACTGTCATGATATCATGAGGTTCAAATTTTCAGCATTCTCAGTATAAATTTGGAAATAAAGATGGAAAGTTACAGAGGCATCCTGCCTTCTGAAAGTTACTGGTCTGTTGCTTGAATTTGAAAGATGATTGTGTTGTCATCACGCGAGTCATGCCACACTACCCACTGCATGTAATATAACAATGCCGTGGTGTTATTAGATGCAAATTTCCAAAAAACCTCGTTGTTTACATTCCTATAAATACATTGTATGAGAAGTTACAGAGGCACCTCTTGCCTTCTGTATGAACTAGTCAAAGACTGCCACAATCATATTTGACACATCACTTACTTAATCCCCCAACAGTACAAGTAAAGTACATATTCTTATATTCAGTTAAAATATATTCAGTATTTGTACTGAAAAATACAACCTGATGAATCCTGTAGAAAGTAAAAATTTATTTAAATATTTATCTTAAGGCCTGGTTTGCTGTGCAGATATTTGGTGGTTTTTCATTATTTGTATGCTAAAGAGCCCTTTAGAAAAAAAACAATTGTTTACAAAAAAAATATGAAAACATTTTATTGATGGTTTACTAAAATCTGACAAAGCAGCCGGTGGGCTGAAAACAGTCAAATTTACATAGTTAAAAATACCATAAAAAGTTATAAATAAGTATACATATAGATTGCTCTATAAAAAAAACCTCAAGGAGAAATTAAAACACATAATTGTACGAAAATGGAAGGCGGAGAGTAGGCAATTGGAAAGGTTACAGGGAAATGAGAGAGGGGGACAGCAGGGAGGAAGGCCGGGTAAATTAGGGGGAGAGCGGGCATGGGGAAAGGTTACATGGAAACGAGAAGGGGAGAAAAAACCATAAGCACTATACAAATTTCAAAATACATATAAATTGCTCAGGACTTGAAAAATGAGAACGGCACATCTGAAGAAACATATCCATAAGGAAAGAGGAAGGGGAGGTTGCAAGGAAACTAGAGAAGTGAGACAACAGGGAAGGAAGGCTGGGAGGATTAGGTTACATGTACATTTGAAAACAGCAGCTGCGAACAAAGTTTGACAATGACCAAATGCAAGCTACACCTATTAGTAGTGCAGCCCGTCTGACCAGTAATTCCACTTGTTTTTTAGGGCCTCTCGACCAATCAGAAGGCCGGATTTAGGCTATGTGGTGCCTAATTAGCATAAATAACATAATTTGTGGAGCCGGCGGATCGAACCATTTTTACTGGAGGGGTGATTAAAATGTGTGAGGGATATTTTTTAAAATTATGATTTATATTATAGGGGGTATTATATTATTGTATGTAAGTTTAAAAAGGTCCTTCATAAAATAAAATGAAAAACCTAATGTATATATGTAAGTTTAAAAAGGTCCTTCGTAAAATAAAATTAAAAACCTAATGTATATATATAAAGTTAAAAAGGTCCTTCGTAGAATAAAATTAAAAACCTAATGTATATATGTAAGTTTAAAAAGGTCCTTCGTAAAATAAAATTAAAAACCTAATGTATATATGTAAGTTTAAAAAGGTCCTTCATAAAATAAAATTAAGGTTTAGAGGGTTTAGGTAAGACATTATTATCTTTACACCAAATAGAAAGATTATCAAGATGTATTTGTTTTTGCTGTTCCCCCGAATTTGACAATTTCCCCCAAAGTCAGGTCATCCACATTATTTCCATCGTCTGCAGCAATCTATCGATGCGTCATTAACAAGAGCAAGAAATAGTATTGGACCTAATTTTGTATTTTAGTAGTTTAGTATTTTGGGTGCGACCAGTGAAAAAACTGCAGACGATGGGAACTATGGACCCTCTGACTCCAAGGTTTAAAAGTTTTTGTATCACAATAGTGTGATTAACACGGTCGAAAGCCTTGGTAAAGTCTATTGTGGAGAGTTGAGCATAATGGCCCGGTTTATCGAGTCCTTCCAAAGTTGAGCATATCAACACAAACATTCCCCCACAGCGAAATATTTGACATCAATGTTTTATCCAAATAGAGGGAGAATTGTTCTGTGACCTTAATCAGAATATTATCCGGGAGCTACTTTTAAAATTTATCTATTTCTATATCTATATATATATATATCTATATCTAAATAAAGAGAGAAGCGAGCAAAGAAAAATTGGCTGATGCTGGACTCGAACCCGCGACCTCTCGAATACCGTACGAGCGCTCTACCAACTTAGCTCACCAGCCCAAATGTTGGTGGGCGGACCACTTGTGCCAATTATCTATTGCTCTATGGGGCCAGGTCAGAGGCCAAACCATATCTGCCGAGTAGCCAGGGATCAAGCCCCGGTCAGATGCAAACAACCTGGGTAACGGCAGTAGCGGGGATCACACAACGATATACAAGCCTTTTACGTGGTTGTACACAAAATAGATTTATAGGGAGAAACTGACCTGAAATATTATATAATAAGAGAAGCAAGCAAAGAAAAATTGGCTGATGCCGGACTCGATCCCGCGACCTCTCGAATACCATACGAGTGCTCTACCAACTGAGCTAACCAGCCCATGTTGGTGGGCGGTCCACTTATGCCAATTATCTATGGGGCCAGGTCAGAGGCCAAACCATATCTGCCGAGTAGCCAGGGATCAAGCCCCGGTCAGATGCAAACAACCTGGCTCCTCGGCAGATATGGTTTGGCCTCTGACCTGGCCCCATAGAGCAATAGATAATTTGGCACAAGTGGACCGCCCACCAACATAGGGGCTGGTCAGCTCAGTTGGTAGAGCACTCGTACGGTATTCGAGAGGTCGCGGGTTCGAGTCCGGCATCAGCCAATTTTTCTTTGCTCGCTACCCGTTTATATAATATTCAGGTCAGTTTCTCCCTATAAATCTACTTTGTGTACAACCACGTAAAAGGGTTGTGTGATCCCTGCTACTGCCGTTACCCAGGTTGTTTGCATCTGACCGGGGCTTGATCCCTGGCTACTCGGCAGATATGGTTTGGCCTTTGACCTGGCCCCATAGAACAATAGATAATTGGCATAAGTGGACCGCCCACCCCTGGTTAGCTCAGTTGGTAGAGCGCTTGTACGGAATTCGAGAGGTCGCGGGTTCGAGTCCGGCATCAGCCAATTTTTCTTTGCTCGCTACCCGTTTATATAGGGTTGTTCTTAAACCCCCTCAACCCCCACGACCCACGACCCCTCGACCCCCACGACGTACATGTACGCTCATATAAACGAAGCACACGTACTCGCGGAATTCACTACCACCAGTGCAGTACGAATGTATGTATGTATTTCGCAATGCCCATGCGCAAGCATGTCGCATGGCTGGCCGGCCTGCACCAGAATCAAATTGTATCCCAAATGGGAACCTGTCCATGGCCCGAGTTTGAAAATGGCTAGCTCGCTAGCCTGTTGCGCCGTTTGCTGCATGACGACCTGTCGTCGCGAAATCAACGAATTTATAATGCTGCCACAAGCCAAATTATACTATTCCCGAGTAGATATATAATTTCATATTCTATCAAAAAAAATGCATACTTCTGTCGGATTTTTGCTAGTTGGGTGAGGGCGCAGTTTTTGGCAACGTTCTTCCTACAACTCATTGTATCCCGACGCAAGAATTTCACCAACCTATATATATCGCGGAACCCGCTGCTATATGGGATTCTAACCGGCCAATTGTCATCGGGCAAGCTCGGTGGTCGAGAGGTTAAGACGTCTGCACTAGTAAGCAGGAGGTCGTGGGTTCGAATCCCGCCCGAGTCGCCTGTGTAGTTTTTTCACAGAGACTTGGAAAGCACTGAGTATACAGTGCTATACACACGTCGGTGTAGGGCAAAATTAAATCAATCATTGTAGAAGGATATCGCTTCCAAGACGGCCGCATGGCTTTCCGGCATCCTGATTGGTCAATAAGCATTACATCACAAACTGGCATGCGCGCACAGCCCCGAAGTGTACATTTTACTTGATGGACGTGGAAAAAACCCCAACTATTTTGTCTGTCAACATTTTAGCAAAACATAATTATTTCTCATTTAATAACCTATTTTATATTATTCTATTTCAAAATTAGACTTTTGGAGGAGAAAAGAATTTAGTTATTTTGCTGTCCATTCGATCCTCCGGAGCTCCGTTTGTTCACGTTCAGCAGTAGTACGGGAGTGCAGCGGGCATTCTAATTGGGGCCGTATTCGAACACAGATTCCGATTTGGGATACGATATGATTCTGAGCGCGCGTACGTCGTGGGGGTCATGGGGTCGAGGGGTTGTGGTTCGTGGGAGTCGTGGGGGTTTAAGAACAACCCGTTTATATAATATTCAGGTCAGTTTCTCCATATAAATCTACTTTGTGTACAACCACATAAAAGGCTTGTGTCCCGTTAATTGTGTGATCCCCGCTACAGCCGTTACCCGGGTTGTTTGCATCTGACCGGGGCTTGATCCCTGGCTACTCGGCAGGTATGGTTTGGCCTCTGACCTGGCCCCATAGAGCAATAGATATTATATATATATAAACGGGTAACGAGCAAATATATATATGCAAATATATATATATATATATACATATATATATATATATATATATATATATATATATATATATATTTGCTCGTTACCCGTATATTACGCTCTGTCTATGTGGCATTGAGCACTCTACTTCAAGATAGACCGCTACATTTAAGCATACATCGCTCCTGTTACCAGTTGAGCACTCTCGCCTATCTGTATAAGGACGACGAAAATGGAACAGCCTCACCAAGTCAACTTCAATTACTCCATGAAAAACATCCCTATACCGCCTACAAGCACGTACAAGAAGAGACTCATTGAAAAAGTTGAAAGTGTCATCAAATGCATGAGATGAAAAGCCTTCTTCTTCCTAAAAGCTAAAGACGAGGACGACGATAGTGACGATTCCAACGACGACACACAGAACGACCATAAGTTTGGGTTCCGGAGCAGAAAGTGCCCACCGCAAATTGATGAGCTGAAACCGTTTGAAGACGACATGCTGAAAATGATTGAGAACGTAAGAACAAAGGAAGTCACCGATCAGTTTCAAGACACGCTCAGAAAGGATGTCAACAAGATCAAGAGCTCCACGAAGATGCTTATCCCCGCTGACAAGACAAGAAACCTGTACGAGACCGACCGCACCCTGTATGAAAAGCTGCTCAGAGAAAACATCACCAAGAACTACCAAACCACCAACATGACGACTCTTAACAGCATCAACGCCGAGGCACAAACCATCGCTGCAGAACTCGAAATAGACGACCGAATGGAGACCATGGCAATGAAACAAGCATTCATAACCCTCAAAGACCACAAGGACAACTTCGAAAACAACCTACCATGCCGACTCATCAACCCCGCAAAGAGCGAAACAGGAATTGTCAGCAAACAAATCTTGGACAGAATCAACAACGCCGTAAGAGCTGCCATAGCGGTCAACCAGTGGAGGAACTCGACGTCAGTGATAGAGTGGTTCAAGAACATCAAGGAAAAGGACAAGCACACATTCATCAGTTTTGACATTGTTGATTTCTACCCTCCATATCGGAAAGCCTGCTGAGAAAAAGCCATAGCCTTCGTTAAAAAACACGCTCACATCTCCCAACAAGACACCAAGATCATCATGCACGCCAGGAAGTCTCTACTATTCGACAAAGGCACGCCATGGAGGAAAAAAGGCAACAATGACCTCTTCGACGTAACAATGGGCAGCTACGACGGGGCTGAGGTATGCAAGTTGGTAGGCCTCTACATCCTGGACACCTTATCAAAACGGTATGGGAAAGAAGGAATTGGACTCTACAGGGACGACGGCTTGGCAGTCTTCAAAAACATCACCGGCAGCAGAGCCGACCGAATCAGGAAGGACATAACAAAGTTATTCAAGGAACTCGGCCTAAGCATCACAATCGACGGTAACGTAAAGATCACGAACTTTCTCGACATCACCTTCAATCTGAGCAACGGCAAGCACTACCCCTTCCGGAAACCAAACGACCGACCCATGTACATCCACAAGCAGTCTAACCACCCGCCTAACATCATCAAGAACCTACCCGCCTCCATCAGCCGACGCATATCGGGCATCTCGCACGATGAAGACATCTTCAAGAAAGCCTCCCCAGCTTACGAGGACGCACTAAGATCCAGCGGATACACGGAAGGCCTCACCTACATCGATAGCCAACCTACTAAGGAAAAACGGAACAGGCAGCGCAACGTCATCTGGTTCAACCCTCCATTCAGCAAAAACGTGACAACAAACATTGGCGGTATATTCCTGAAACTCATCGGCAAGCACTTCCCGAGGAACTCCAAACTGAACAAGATATTCAACAGGAACACGGTCAAGATCAGCTACAGCTGCATGCCCAACATCGCCAGTATCATCAAGGCACACAACAAACAAGTCTCATCGAACGACAAAGGGACCGACCGTAAGGACTGCAACTGCCGCAAGAAAGACCTATGCCCTCTACAAGGAAAGTGCCAGGCCAGCAACATCATCTACAATGCCGAAGTTAAGCAACCAAACAACTCTCATCTGTACATAGGTCTCACCGCGCCTCCATTCAAGCTAAGATACGGCAACCACACACAGTCTTTCAGGCATGAGAAGTACCAGAACAGCACGGAACTCTCCAAGCACATTTGGCAATTGAAAAGGAACAAGAAACCATTCACCATCAACTGGTCGGTAGCCTGTAGATCTCAAGCATACAACAGTGAATCGAAAACGGTGCAACCTTTGCCTCACAGAGAAGCTCTCCATCATAAACGCCGACAAGAGGATACTCCTGAACAAACGACCCGAACTCATATCAAAATGCCGCCATGAAAACAAGTTCTACCTCTGCAACTTCAAAAGCGATGACACGTGACGAGGAACAGTACCGCATCAACAAACCACAAACTGCCAACAAACAAGCTTACACACAAGGCCCGCAAACAATAGGTAATTACCATGCATCATTGAGCGAGTAACCTGTACGTGCGCGTGTAGGCCTATATATATAGGAGTAATCACTTGGTGACTATCAGTTGTCTGATGATCGCATAACGCGTGAAACTCGGAGTTACAACTACCAGCGTTCCACTAGTTTTACTACAAGTATATATATATATATATATATATATATATATATATATATATATATATATATATATATATATATATATATATATATATATATATATATATATATATATATATATATATATATCCCGATCCGTCCCTTGACAAATTTATGGCCACAAAGTTCTGAAGTGTTAACTAAGTGGCCGTCCAGTATTGACAACATTTACAAGGTAGCACAGACAGAACTATCACTATTGGGGGAGGGGGTTGCCATTCCAGCATGTCTTTGAAAAATAGTGTTGATTTTATGCAGTTCAGAATACTGCTCTAACCATAGTGAAAAAAAGGTTGAAAAGTACTTGTTTGGGGAGGGGGTCTTGAAAAGTATTACTCTGTCACATCTTGAAATATTGCTAATTTTGGACGGTTCCTAAAAAACATCCTTACCTGCAGGAGTTGCGAGGAGGAACACAACAGACACAATTACAAGAATCCTGAAAAGCATCTCTAATGCTGTTTCTTTTTACACAAAGTCCAACAGTAGACGTCGATCTTTCTTTGAGATGTCAGTCATAGATCATGTCAGAGTCAAGGCAGCCAGCGGTTAGACGCTTCTTCAGCTGTTTGAAGATTTGTTTAGCTGTTTTTACTTTTAGTCGCAGAACAAATCTATCGGGGTTGTGATAGGTACGTGCTTACAGCACGAACTCCGACTGATGAATATGATCAGATGATAAATCTGAAGCGTAAGCCTGTAGGCCTCGTGACAATCATGGACGGTCGGGGTAGCTACGAGGTATACAGAAACTGCTTGAAAGCCCTGCGGATGAGACTGGCAATCTTTGTCAACAACTGGTTGGTCCTTCCAGTCATGTATATAATTAGCCTCCTACCAAATAACATCACGTACCCCTCAAGCCGTCTTTACTCACTCCAGTGCATTTTCATCTCTTAATTTTCAACCGTGGGTAAAGCATGTGCAAAATACTGATGTGTAAAATATAAAAACACAACAATTACTGTGACCGACCAATTACTGTGAACGTGGAATAATTATGGTAAATCATTACGGTACTTGGGAAATAATATCACTATCGGCAACGAAACATTTCGAGTTAAGTGAAAGTTTTTGTTTCTTTCTTTTTTGAACATGCTCTTGACAAAAGTAAAAACTATAATCAAATTATAAGAAACCCTGAGTGAGATTTGCATGGAGAAATTGGTTTAATTAGACCACATTGTTTTCAACCAGTGTATCATTTCAACTGGCCCAATCTGCTACCACTTGCAATACTAGGTCTCTAAAGCTACAGGTGGAAGGGAGGGATAAATAATGGTGCGGGTATAAACATGGAGGAAGAAAGCTTTCTGAATAGTATAACCATAGAGAAAGCTGTGTCCTTTCTCCCATGGTATAACCATACCACCCTGTAGTCTCGATCTGCCGACTTCCTACTAATGTAATACTAGAATTTGATGTATTACTTGAGCTGGCCGTAGAAGATTTGTAGAAGAGACGAACAAGGAGACAAGCTAAGACGATCTTTGGGCTTATATCAGAACCATACTTATTTATTTATCTGTGGATGTTACATACTCAAAACTGACTGTAGGGTCACAAAGTTATTGGACTGGAGTTATTGGAGTGGAGAGAGAAAAAGCGAGAGCGAGAGAGAGAGAGACAAAGCCGGGAGTAGTATATGTGCCGCAAATCTACCAACATTGGGGAGGAGTGTGCAATTTGTCTGCAGTTTGTCTGCAGTGGTTTTGTGCAGTTTGTAACGGCATTCCACCACAAAACCACTGCAGACAAAATATTGCACACAAATTATGTGGAGGCGGAGTGCAAACTCCTCAGTTTGTGTGCAATTTGTCTGGTGGAGGGGTGGAGGGGTGGTAACACAATTTTTTTAATTTTTTTTATTTATTTTTTTATGACGTCATTTCGGGCAAGTAAAAAAAAATTGTGTTACCACCCCTCCACCCCTCCACCACAAATTGCACACAAACTGAGGAGTTTGCACTCCGCCTCCACATAATTTGTGTGCAATATTTTGTCTGCAGTGGAATGTGGTGGAATGCCGTTACAAACTGCACAAAACCACTGCAGACAAACTGCAGACAAATTGCACACTGCTCCTCCCCAATGTTGGTAGATTTGCGGCACACATGATTGAAAAAAAAAAATCAATTTTTTTTTATGACGTCATCAGACATACGATACTGTACACAAAATACTGCACACAACTGCACACAAAATACTGCACACAAAATACTGCACACAAAATACTGCACACAACTGCGCACTACTCCCTCCACACAAACTGCACACAAAATACTGCACACTACTCCCTCCACACAAACTGCACACAAAATACTACACACTACTCCCTCCACACAAACTGCACACAAAATTAAAGGTGGAGGTGTGCAGTTTGTGTGGTGGAGGGAGTAGTGCGCAAGCGCAGCATGCCGGAGGTGTGTAGTTTGTGTGGTGGAGGGAGTAGTGCGCAAGCGCAGCATGCATATTGATGATTTCGGGCAAGTTGAGACAGTCATTTCTCACATCACCTCTCTTCATTCACATACACTGACTGGACTTGAGCAACACCCCTGTAAGTTAGCTACATCTTCACCAGTATGGCCACTATCTGTGCATTCTATCAGTACGTGAGAGATAATCGCGAAATTGAGATTATCGAAGCAGAGCGTATGAGGATAAATGCTCATCCTGAACTAAGAGAATGGGAATGTATTCCCAAAAACTTTACTCACGTTGAGGTTATTTCTCAGATGGAGGCATTGCAATATGCTGTCGTTGTTGGGAACTTGGAGTACGCAAGGTTTCTGGTGAAGAGTAACCCGTCAAAATTCAAGTAACCCGTGTACGTCCAAGACCATCGAAGGGGATGTAGGAGAAAGTAAAACAACCGGCTCTTTTCAGAGCCAACACATATTCCAAGAAGAGATTATTACCGAGTCTGTTATGAATATTAACTGTTCGATTTAATCATTAAAATAAATTATATTCGTGTATGTCTGTGTTTTTAATAGTAGCTTTGTCTATTGGCAAGAGGATAAGTGTGATGCACAATGTCCCTGTAAACAATTATTTTTAATCTCATACTTTAACAGTAACGTTAATCCTAGAAATTATTTCAATCTGACATAAAACAATTTGCTTATTTATACAGAATTTTCTTTCGTCCTAGCTTAATTTGTTCTTTTTCATTTCTAAATTCCAATAACTAAATTGTATACATTTTATACAGTCTCTGACGAAAAACAAAGTAACCTACATTATTTTTAATCTATAAACCTATCCAACTTCACTTCATCAATAACTTTATACAGAACAAATCAACATCTATATATACAACGTGTACCTATGCATTAACTGTGCATAGCGCGCAAAGGGTCAACGCACTGTGAGCCAGTCACTGACCTAATTAACTTATATGTTAATCGTCTGCTGCACATCTATTTGTAATCTGACAATAACAAACAAAAACTCCTAAGAAAATCACGAATTATTACTCCTTATTATTCTACTTACTCTCTTTAAGATATCCAATTATCCAACTGCCTTAAATAAACTCCAATACAGCCATATTACTTAGAAAAACCTAAAGTACGAACTATTGCTGTCTCCGTCAGCAGCCATGTTTGTCCAAGTTTTACCAAAGCACGATGGGAAAAAGGTAAAAAGGCGCAAAAGTCATCGATTTACTTTTCTGACAAAAATCTGAAAAAGGGGAGGATCGAGTTTATTAACCCATTTGTAATAAACAATTTTATAAAATATCAATGTATCGTTTTGAAATGTATAAATTGTAAGTGGTCATTCACAGCTGGCCAAGAAATAGTTAATAATTAATAAAATACTGTCAATTATGAAAATCATAAAATGTGATTAACGAACAAATAAATGAATGAAATTACTGTCAGTATCGCGCGCACAGTATCGCGCGCACAGTATCGATTCTACTGTTAAAACGTTCTTTATTACATTTCATTAACAGAGGGCGCTATTAATTAATTATTACTTTCTGGCTACAATCATTCGTTTTACAGAAGTATAAAATCCACCCCGGCGTGTTCTCATACCTTTTGTAATGTTTTTTTTATTTATTTTTTTATTTTTTTATATTCCTTAAGGGAAGTAGAAAGGGGAGGGACAACAACGTACGAAGACAGACAAAAGAACGACTGTACATGAAGCTATTCAAGTATGATTTGTTAAATTTAATTTTAACACCAACAGCAATCTTTGACATCAATATATTTACAGATGGTTTTTATATTGGTTTTAAATTGGAAAACATTTGATAAACTGAAAACATTAAGTATTATTATTATTATTATTATTATTATTATTATTATTATTATTATTATTATTATTATCGAGGCCTTTAGAACATTTTGGCTAGACTGAACACTGGGAAATTTGCTTGAACTCGTGAAATACAACATTGGTTTAAATAATTAACCCATCAGTCCGTTAAGGTATAGGTTATTCTAACAAGGCCCTTGAAACTTGTTGAAAAAATAATTGATCATCGAATACATTCGTTTTAATACGGGGAAAGTGTATTCTGATAAAATCGTTCACGTTGACGTCGTTCTTGTTGATATCGGAAGTGGAAAAAGTCCCACAATCTTGCTCATGGTGATTCCCCGACATCGATGTAGCAAGAAGTAGATGGAATATTGACCGCAGACAGCAGACAAGGGTCCCTGTAGGCGTTGATGATTATATTGAGTTTTTTCCGCGTTGTTCTTGAGAAAATTTTTGAACTCGGGTAACTGCGGTGGTAATCCGTAGGAATCAAAATACTCTCCAACACCATCTCTCGTGAAGTATATTCCTACCCAATGTTGTCCTGGTTTCGTAATAGGGTCTGTGTTCACCACAAAGGCACTCGGACGAGAGATAACTTGCTTGGGAAGTTTATCGCGGGCGAACACCCCTCTGAAAAAATGTTTTGTGTAACGGTCTCTATTTAAAATAGTGCTAATTTCCGAGCTGTCCATGGTGTGTGCGTGCCCTTCAACCGGCGTAGTCGAATATGATGTTTCGAGCCTGATCTATTTCCAAAATGTTGTTAAATTCCGCGTAGATGATCACGTTGGCAGTTTCCTGTAGCGGAGAAGCAAAGTGCATTTGCAACCGTAGGTTTCCGTGTTTGACAAGGTTAAAGTGTCCGCCAGAAGACAGGTCAGGGGTGTGAGATCAAAAGCGTACAGTGCATAGCCCTTGGCGAAATCCTCACGACTGACGTCGTTGCCTTCATTCTGGTACATTTTATCTGTTCCCGAGAAGAGGGTGTTGTATGCTCTGACGTAATTATTGGACGCATCGGAAAAGTTCGGTTTGAGTGGAGTATACGGAATCTGATCTCCATCTAGGTACACCGTCAAAAAGTTTGCGTTCAGATGCTGAAAGTTAAAGGGGTTCTTCGAGTAGCGTCCGTTGAACGCTACATTACTCACGCAGCCTATTACAATGCGTGTCGGAAGTTGTCCGAGAAAAGCGTGATCCTGAGTGAGTATCAAGTTGCCTTGGGGTACAGAGATCATTTTGCAAAAGACGCGTTTGATGGGATACTTTGCAGTTCCCTTTTCTAATGCTTTGGCATGACCCAGCATGACCGCGGAGCTCACTTTTACTTTTCTGACAAACACGGACGCGGCTTGAATCATCACCTTATAGGTAGGGTTGGCCCCGGAAGCCATCAGGCAGAAAGCATCGCTACTGCGTATAAGTTTGAGTTTAAGATCCACCCCGTTTAGCATGTGTCTGTCTTGGAAGAAAATGTCACTGTGTATGGGACCAATCATATCCACCACGCGGCTTCCTTTGATGTATTGATAGCGGGCCTTGAGTCCCTTGTTGACAGCGTCGTCTGCCGCTAGGGGATCAGCGGTATCCATTTGTCCAGCTGTATCTTTGTAGAACAATGAAGAGGAAAGTTGGGAAGCCTTGGCATCGTGACCATAACTCAGAAGACTTTCTATCATGGCTCGGTAAGGGTAAGTGGGTGTAGAAGCAGAGATAAGGCGTTCGTTCAAGGTCACGTCGATCTGACCATGGAGGAAGAAAACAGAAGGAGTCACAACGAAAGCATATCAAAGGTTGTGTCTTTTGCCGCGGTCGTAAAATTTCTAAGCCAGCGCTAATCGTTTAATCCGATTATCGAGGAGAACTACAGCCAGGCTTTCTTTGCACATGCGCATTGCGCGCATTGCTGACGCGTTGTCCTATTGCACTACACGGAAGGCTGGCTCCCGATCCAACTCGACCTACGAATCCAACACTGCAATATCTTCATTGCACAGCATCGCACAAATATGAGGATTGAAATGATAAAAAGCTAAACAACACGTCTTTGAATTTGACAATTTGTTGGCTTCCGGAGATCACCGAAAATATCCTTAAAATAAGTTGCTAAAAAGACACTTTATTGTAACATCTGAATGTTATATTTACCGTAAGTCAGCTTCGGATTCGCCAAATTCGACGATCAAAACACCAAAATACTCGGTGGAAAAATCGCTATTGAAGAAAATGAACTGCGCAATATAAAAAGCCCGCGATAAGTAGTGCGCATACGTTTTGTGTTTATTCGTTTGCTACAGATTTCTACCCTCCAATTATGTATGCTGGTCGCGAGCAGGCCGAGCGGCAAAAGACATTGTACACAAGGGGATTATCGCGGTCGTAAAACTGGTAAGCGTAGCGGGCGGCCGTAACGTATTTTCAATGGGCCACTCCGAAGTGCTAATTGGTTATGAGATAAGAGGCTGTAGTTCTCCTCGATAATCGGATTAAACGATTAGCGCTGGCTTGGAAGTTTTACGACCGCGGCAAAAGACATTGAACCGTTGATATGCCTTCGTTGTGACTCGATCCTTCTGTTTTCTTCCTCCATGATCTGACTGAAGAGAGACTGCAAAAACAGATTGACTGGACCAACCGAAGAGTCGTCTGTCAGATTCGTACCGTCAGCTTTGACCACTTTTGCTTTGATATAGAGTTGTGTTTGGGAAAGATCAACGTAGTCTTCCCCGGATCCAGGTATGAAAAATTCAATAGGCCCTCCATCAGAAATGTTAGCAATGGGATGGAATTCAGTCCATTGACCCTTCTCGATACTAGTCTGGGTGGGAGGGAGTGAAAATAAATCCAGTTCGGACTTGGTGCACTCGCACGAATGATCGTGCAGAAGGGACATGCTGAGCCACAGAATTGTGCAGATAATACTAATCAAAGATGTCAAGTGACCTTTTTGCTCTCTTGCTTGGCATAGAAGTGACCCGTCTGCCTTGTGTTTTTCGTTTTATAGACCTGCCACGCGTGACTCGGGTATTAATACTTTGGAGGGCTTGTTTTGTCAGTTGACTTCCGGCTCTCCGGAGCCTAGCTTTGGCCGCTGATTTTATATTCTTTCCTTCCAATGCATCTTGGGCGATACCAACAACAGTGCGAAGAGCCTGCCGTCCAAACGTCTTCAACCCAGCCTTTAAGAGAGGCATGGCCGACCTGAACAGGCCTCCCAAGATACCACCAAGTCCAAAACCGCGCTGCGTGCGAGGTCCTTCAAACACAGGCAACCCTTGACCCACTTGCTGTGTGTAGTAATCTTCATAGTGTTTAGAGTGGGGAATGTATTTAAGCTTCGTCATAGTGATCAGTTGAAGTACGGTGAGCGCCGCTGTCTGAAGTGTAGTTTCACGATGATCCTACCGTTGATAAATGGAATGGGCTCGCCTGTGTCGTCTCTTATATCTATTTCAATGGTGTCAATGACCTTTTGTTTCAGAGGAATGTAATGAGGGTTGTCGTATATTTTTGAAACGATATCTCCATATTTTCCTTCCGCGTTCACGATCCGTAATAAAGGTGCCCTCTTATCACCTACCGTGTTGTACTGGATGATATTAGTATACACGAACATGGAGTGAAATGGATGAACGTCCACAGTGCGAGGGGCCATTTCGAGACCCACGATGCTGTCGTTGACATTGAACCCTAATAATGTCGCTAATCGGCCGTAAAACGTCAATCTTGCCCCTCCTCGTGTTTTCGTCACAATTTTTTGAATGTATTTATTGTACGATATGGTGACTTGTCCGTCGTGATCGATAGAGGGTTTAAAAGCTGATATAAGTTCTTTAGGCGTGGAATAGTAACCCTCTGCGATCGTGTGCCCGTGTGGACCCTGTGTTCCAGCGGTACATAACATTAAATTGTCACCTTGGAATATATTGAGCCAACGGTGTGGATAGACGAACTCGACCATGGCAACTTCCCATTCTCCCGTTAACGTGAGAGGGGAGGGCAAATTTACAAAGAAGTGAGCCAAAGTGTTGTTGGGATGAACATTCATCGAGCTATTGCTTGGGAGCGTCACGTAAAATGCGGCCTCCATGATTCATTCGTTTGCTTAAAATGGCACGTGGCTGACGTCCTGGTCGTCTTTATAGAGTGTGCAACTTGGACACCCAGCTATTGAATTTTTCCGGATATCCAAACCATTTCACCAAGTATTCTGGGTTCCCCCGTCGCCTTCTGGTTTTCAGTATTTTTTCAACTTTGTACAGGTCGTCCTTCTGAACTGCATGTTGTAGTTCTTGCTCGTAGAAAGTTCCCTCCAATTGCTCTCCCTCATAATCGTTCAACGTGTACACAGGGGGGTAGCGGGGGATTCTGGCGTTGATGGTAAACAGTTCGGTGGTCCAGCTTGGTAAATAACGCTTACGGAAAGGCCTGGCGGCCATGCTGATGCGAACCGTATCTCCAACCTCGAACTTGAAGACAGTTTTTAGGGGGTTGGAGTCAGGGGTGTACAGCGCCTGTCTTATTCGATCGATATTGGAAGTATTGACTGACGCCGGGGTGGATTTTATACTTCTGTGAAACGAATTATTGTAGCCAGAAAGTAATGCGGGGAGGACCTTTGTATACTGGTACGTGTTGTTGGCCGTGAAATATTTCCACATTTTTGTCTTCAGTGTTCTGTTAAATCTCTCAACAATGCTGGCTTTGGTTTCATTATTGGTAGTGAAGAAGTGGATATTCGTTTTCTTGAGAAAAGACTGAAACTTTTCATTGATAAATTCGGTACCCTTATCGGTCTGAAGCAGACGCGGCTTTCTCCCTCCTTTTAAAATCTTTTTGAAGGCTTTCACTAAAGTTGTCCCAGTCTTATCTTTCAGAGGAACGACCCACGCATACTTCGAAAAGACATCGATGCACGTCAGCAAATACCTGTACCCTCGATTGTGTTCTTTGAGCGAGGACATATCTACCAAATCTACCTGCCATTGGTGATCGATGCCATGCACTTCGACCCTATTTCTTTTAAAATTTCTCCGTATTGGTTTGTGCAACGTGTAGGTCGGCTGTTCCCGCAACCATACAGTTATCTGTTTCTTTGTGACATTGATGCCGTCTCAGTCTTACTGCAGCGCGGTAAACAGCCTCCACACCACCAAAGGCGGCGGGGTGTTTGGGGTCGTAATACACCTTCTTCAGGTATGCCTCCGCCATCGGCAGAATCCGAGTTTGTAATGATGACGGTGCTTCGACAACAAGCCCATGTGCAACGGATTTTCTTAAGAAAGTGTTGGGGTCCACAGTCGGACTTGGGAGGACAACAGTCCATGATGAACGAAAACACAAAATGACAAGAAAAGACTCGATACATCTTTTAATATTGAGTCCATTTCGGGGTGGCTTGTTTACGGTTCTCTCTCTTCTTTTTCTTACCTCGAAGGGGAAGGGGTGATAGATGTGTAGCTTCGGCAAACAGTCGAGGTAGACCGAACGACTCCTCATGGTACCCTTTCAGCTCAGCTTTAAATTTAGTAGGATAGTGGGTGACGGGTTCTCGTTCTAACTTGGGTGGTTCTCCTGCTGTTCGCTCTAACTTGGGCTGGTCTTTGGATTCATCACTATTCATTTGCAAGTTCATGGTTAAAGGGGCCTTCCTCTGCCGATTTAAAATGGTGTACCTCTGAAGTGTCTGATGATACAGCTGCATTTTCTCTTCGTCTGTGATATCCTGCCTTTCGAGCAGAGTCCTCATGTCTTCGTCCAAACCGTGCACTACACGCGTTGTTGGAGTTTGTTCTAGCAGTCTTGCAGCTTGCAGTTGCGAAAGTGTGTCGTGGGGAACAAGTACCATTTTCTTGGTGTGCTGCATCGTTACTTGAAGAGCAGACCGCCAAGTGCACTCAGAACAGGGGTCAGCAATGCACCCAGGAATCCACCTTTTTGATGAAGAATTTTTTTCTTCTTCTGGACGCTAAGTTTTTTGGTGGAGAGGGCTCTGATGTGATGCTTGTATTTTTTAGTTTTCTTTTGTCGGCGGGTTTCAGACTTATGTTCCCATTGAGGATGTTGAGGGCGCACTCACACACACAAGCGATAAGTTCTTTACTGGCTCCTGGATCACACCCTGACGCTGTTTGGTATTTCCTTTGCTAGGACTTGTAGGTACGGAGCATGGTTCCGCACGCGCTTAGACATCTTCAAATGAATGACGTGCTCGGATCCTCACTTCATTTATACCTTCAGGGACATACACAATTGGGTTCTCACCCGGAAAATGTGGGTCCTTAGTCTCATTTCCTCGGACGTTTCGGGTTTTAGATCAATGAAAAGGTAACCGTAGGGTGGTAAAGTGGCATCTCGGTAGGCTTCGACCATGAACTTTGATTTGGTGGGATACATTTGTTTTGCCAGATGGTTTATCTGGGAAGCGTCCCTAGGATTTTTGAAGAGGATCAGGTAATGTGCGTTGAGACTAATCGTGCGCATTTCTTTGCCCTGATGAAATAAATTTTGGAGAATCAACACAATGGAAAGATTTCTATGATGACTGCCCTTGGTAAAAAGCTCCGTAATCCGTTTACTGTTGCCAGTTTCAGACATGAGATCATCGATCACTATCATATTTTTCCTGGATCGATGTATTTTCGTATGAAGGTCATCTGGAATACCTTCCACAAATTGTATATCACGAACCACGTTTGCCAAATGAGCGTAAGCATGTTGAAACTCTCCGTAGCACCACACGATGTTGTCTGGTGGAGGTTCGATGACCTTTTCATCCGCTGGAACCAGCAAACGTTTTACGAACTGAGTTTTGCCTGAGCCGGTTGGTCCTGCTATCACACAAGTGAAGGGATGTTTCATTTGCGGGTTCATAGTATGAAATGAATACAGAGAGGATTTGTAACTGGTTTAAGTATGACCTAGGGCTTAGAAAAATAATTAAGTCAGATAACATACTTTTTTTTCTTTCCTTTTTTTTCACAAGAACAGACCCATAATTTATTTCAACTGCAACTCCAAAAGGAATGATAAAATAGAACAAATAAAAGAACAAATAAATATATGCACAAAACATGTTTTAAATGACATAAATTTGGATTGAGTAGCTTCATTCAACTAAATTTATTTCAGTGTTTAGAAACATGTCCCGTACAAAGTGTTAACTTTATTGATTTATTTGTTATTTGTTATTATTATTATTATTATTATTATTATTATTATTATTATTATTATTATTATTATTATTATTATTATTATTATTATTATTATTATTATTATTATTATTATTATTATTAAATGTTCTAAAGGCCCCGAATTTGTTAGAATTTAAAATAATAATAATAATAATTAATGTTTTCAGTTTCTCAAATGTTTTCCAATTTAAAACCAATTTAAAAACCATCTGTAAATATATTTATGTCAAAGATTGCTGTTGGTGTTAAAATTATATTTAACAAATCATACTTGAATAGCTTCATGTACAGTCGTTCTTTTGTCTGTCTTCGTACGTTGTTGTCCCTCCCCTTTCTACCTCCCTTAAGGAATATAAAATAATAAATAAATTTTAAAAAAACTACAAAAGGTATGAGAACAAGCGTTATTCTTTTTCAAGCAAGTAAATAACTGTACTTTTTAATTGAACTTCAACTGATCACGTACATTCAATTTGAATTGTTTTAACATGTTCAAAGTGTTACTAGTTTGATTAGCAGACATGGTAGACATGGAAGATTGATTAGTAATTTAGGAAAGAATGTCGAACCCAACCGCCACTTGTGCAAAGTGTTCAATTAAACAAGTCCAAGTTGTGAGCGATTTGGGGATAGGGGTTCTGCGGGTGGTGGTGGCGGGGCTTCCACAGGTGGTGGTACATGTGGCGTTGGTGTTGGAAAAGAGGTGCATCTATAGTTGATGGTCGCTCCAGTTTATCTTTAATGCTGGGGCAGTATTTGTTACGATGCCTCCTCATTGTGGATCTTCTGGTGAACGACTTCCCACAGGCTGGGCAAGAGGGCCGCTTCACTTTACAATTTCCCTTTACCTTGAGAATTCGATTCTTCACTAATTGCCCTCTCTTGTGGCACGAACCTGACGGATGATTTTTCCTATGTCTATTTAGACTGTCCATTCGACTGAAGGATTTTTCACAGGTTGAACAGGACAAAGCTTGATGTTTTTTGTGTTTCTTTTCATGCCGCTTTAGGTTGTCGGTACGCGTGAATGTTTTTTCACAGTGTGAACAATTTACCATTGGTTCGGGCTCGCTCAGTTCTTCATAGCACTGTCTGAACGCATCACTTGGACGACGGACAGCCCATACAAACGACTTTCTCTCCTCCTTCTCGATGTGTGCCCCATCGGTCGGTGGTGCCGGGGCCGGAGTCGACGGCAACGCCATCTCGCCAGGTGCGGGAACCACAGGTGTGGTCATCGGGGTCGATACAGGCTCACCGTGTTGCTCAAGTCCAGTCAGTGTATGTGAATGAAGAGAGGTGATGTGAGAAACGACTGTCTCAACTTGCCCGAAATCATCAATATGCATGCTGCGCTTGCGCACTACTCCCTCCACCACACAAACTACACACCTCCGGCATGCTGCGCTTGCGCACTACTCCCTCCACCACACAAACTGCACACCTCCACCTTTAAATTCATTGACAAATATATAAAAACCGTAATAGTTTGCTATAACGTGTCTCAACTTACCCGAAATCATCAATATGCATGCTGCGCTTGCGCACTACTCCCTCCACCACACAAACTGCACACCTCCACCTTTAATTTTGTGTGCAGTTTGTGTGGAGGGAGTAGTGCGCAGTTGTGTGCAGTGGTAAAATTGTGGTTGAAAAAAAAATTGAAAAAAAAAATTCAATCATGTGTGCCGCAAATCAGTCCTCTTTGTGGAGGAGCAGTGTGCAATTTGTCTGCAGTTTGTCTGCAGTGGTTTTGTGCAGTTTGTAACGGCAATACCACTGCAGACAACTGCAGACAAAATATTGCACACAAATTATGTGGAGGAGGAGTGCATTTTGTGGAGTTTGTGTGCAATTTGTGGTGGAGGGGTGGTAACACAATTTTTTTTTGTTTACTTGCCCGAAATGACGTCATAAAAAAAAATTGTAAATAAACGGAAAAATTGCCTCCACCCCTCCACCCCTCCGCCAGACAAATTGCACACAAACTGAGGAGTTTGCACTCCTCCTCCACATAATTTGTGTGCAATATTTTGTCTGCAGTTGTCTGCAGTGGTATTGCCGTTACAAACTGCACAAAACCACTGCAGACAAACTGCAGACAAATTGCACACTCCTCCTCCACAAAGAGGACTGATTTGCGGCACATATACTACTGGCTATACATAGAGCAATAGATGTGGACATCGATGACGTCATAAATCGGATGGCACTAAAGCGTCGTAGATTGAACTTTTCACTTTAATGTTATTGCCTCACTAGATTTATTAAGTAAAGCTGTACATTTGTCACAAATAAATGGGTTTTTTTTCAATCTACAACTATAGGTATCATAAATGAAAGGATTAGGAGCCAGTTTTTGAACACCCTTATTATTATACCCTATGCCTCTACCTAACCAGTTTTTGAACACCCTTACAACCTATGCCTTTACTAGGACTATAGAGGTTAAAAATTGCTGCCCCCTATTATACTAATGGCACCGTGGTCACGTGGTTAGACTGCAGGGCTTGCAATCACAAGGTTGTGAGTTCGGAATCCCAGGCTGACCGCTGATTTCACAATGCCTATATTAAGTATTGTCGTCTAGTTACTGAATCACAATTGATTGATTTGTGCAGTTTATAATTATAGACGATACACTAATGTTTGTGTGTGTGTGAGTGAGATTGGCTTTTGCCAGCTTGGCGTTTATGCCCCTCCATGGGAGGTTACCGAGTTCCTAATGGGAAGATCCATCCATACATATTATACATACATACAACCCAAAATTTCATACATACATATACATACTAGGCCTAGTTGTTTTGTGAGAGTAAAATTTTCTTTGAGCCCCCCCCCCCCCCCCAAGACAAAATCCTGGGTGCGCCGTTGATCTCACAATAACAAAAAACGGCTTCAGACTATTGATATGATGTTAAATGTGTATAGAAATAATTACTAGATAAAGGGGTTGCAACCCTCATTACGGAAAGTCAAACCTACAATTTTGCCGATGATGACGTCATCGGGGTTCTATATTCTTACAGCGTACTTATAATTATGCTACTAGGTACGTGACAAAGTTTGCGTGTTGATGATAAGGATTAAGGATCTGGTGTGTGTGTGTAAATGAAATAAAAAGTAATTGAACACTGTATATCCTCACATGAACAAACCAAAAGTAAACATTTATTGAACATTTTAAACGCCCAAATTACATAGCCAACCCCCCCCCCCCTTAGATGAAACATGCAATCCAGTTGAATGCAACAAAATACTTGAAGTTTGCACCCCTTCAACCCGACAATATAATAGGCAAGAAAAGTCACTGTTAAGTCATAAAAAGCATGACAAAGAAACGCACACTGTAACAGAAACATATGCATCAAATCAAAAACATTTTATTATAAAAACACATAACATTAGTATGTCGTTCATTAACACAATGTTACTAGTAAAACTACATAAAACCACACAAAACTCAAATGTATTACTTGAATTACAATTTCTGAGTATAAGGCTGTATACCAACATGGCTACAATAGGGGTAATAGATGAGGTATAGTTATCTGGACGGAATGAATCAAGGAATCAAGAGATAGACACAATCTCTTACCCTCACGGCAACATTTACCGAATAAGGCTGTACCAACATGAATGTAATAGTTGGACTGAATTTGGAGGGGTAAATTGTTAGATCTGTACGGAATTAATCAAGAAATCCAAAAGTATATACAAAATAATCCTGACAACAATTACTGATAAGGCTGTTCCAACATGGCTGTAGGAGTTTAGATTGGACTTTTATTTTTCTGGACGGAATGAATCAATTATACCTGTATAGGCAAAATAATCTTACCCTCCTTGAAACAACAATCGGGCTAGTACTAGTAGCTGTAATGAGTTGGAGTTTGGAGAGGTAACTTTTTATTTAGCCAAAATAACATTTGCATTGAATTTTAAGACACAAGACACAAGACACACACAAATTTGGAGTGTCGTGGCCGAGCGGTCTAGCTTACCGGACTCAAGTTCTGGTGTTAGCAGCAGAATGTGGGTTCGAATCCCGGACGTGACACTTGTGTCCTTGAGCAAGACACTTAACCATAATTGCTTCTCTCCACCCAGGGGTTAAATGGGTACCTGTGAGGGCAGAATTGGTTGATTAGCCCTATAATGCGCTGTAATGGCAGCAATTGAGCTGTATACTCCCCAGGGAGCTGAGATGGTTTCAGGAATGATTTATGAGCCTTATGAGCCTTATGAGCAGGGGTAATAATATAATGCGCCTTGAGCACCACTCAGTTGGTGGATACGTGCGCTATATAAGTCCACACATTATTATTATTATTATTATTATTATTATTGTTATTATTATTATTATTAATGTTACTAGTAAATATCTACATAAAAACTACACAAAACTCAAATGTATTTAGTTGAATTACAATTACTATACCAACGTAGCTACAATACTGAGTTGGAGTTAATTAGAGAGGTAACGAACTGTGTGCCGCCCAAGGCCACTGTAAATGTTTGAACATAATAGTATGGCCTGCAATGTATCGATGGGAGACTAGACCAAGTTACCCTGCAATCTCAGTGGTGTGACAGTGCACAGAAGGGTAACCATAGGAGGCCACTGGCAACAGCTAATGGCTTGGAGTGGCCTGAATAGGTTGTTTAAAAAATTGCACTGATTGTAGGAGGGGTAAGAGCATGGACGGATCATCATGAGCACAGGCCCTGGGCACAAATTCACCACGGGCCCATACACGCGCATAATACTACTAGTACTATGCTTTTTTTTTTTTTTTTTGAAAACCAATGGCCCCTATTGGCTCCTGGGCCCGGGGCACGTGCCCAGTTTGCCTGTGCGGTAATCCGTGCATGGGTAAGAGCAATGATTTTGTGTTTTAAATGTTAAATGGATTAGGAATAGGGGTACAGCATTCTATGTGGTTGCGTACGAATGGCGTAAATCCGTGATGAAAAGTGGGGGTGATGATTTTGAAATTTGGGTGCACGGTATAGCTTGAAGTTCTGCATGTGTATTTTTATTTTATATGGTTTGGCCTCTGACCTGGCCCCATAGAGCAATAGATAATTGGCATAAGTGGACCGCCCACCAACACAGGGGCTGGTTAGCTCAGTTGGTAGAGCGCTCGTCTGGTATTCGAGAGGTCGCGGGTTCGAGTCCGGCATCAGCCAAATTTTCTTTGCTCGCGAACCGTTTATATACACTGCTCAAAAAAATAAAGGGAACACATAATCATTACAATGTAACTCCAAGTCAATCACACTTCTGGGATATCAACCTGTCCAGTTAGGAAGCAACACCGATTGTGAATCAATTTCACCTGCTGTTGTGCAAATGGAACAGACAACAGGTGGAAATGAGAGGCAATTTGCAAGCCACCCCCTATAAAGGAATGGTTCTGCAGGTGGTGGCCACAGACCATTTCCCTGTCCTCATCCTTTCTGGCTGATTTCTGGTTACTTTTGCATTTTGCCAGTGCCCTCACCACTAGAGGTAGCATGAGGCGGTGTCTGCAACCCACAGAAGTTGCTCAGGTAGTGCAGCTCATCCAGGATGGCACATCAATGCGCGCTGTGGCAAGAAGGTTTGCTGTGTCTCCCAGCACAGTGTCAAGAGCATGGAGAAGATACCAGGAGACAGGCCAGTACACCAGGAGACGTGGAGGGGGCCGTAGGAGGACAACAACCCAGCAGCAGGACCGCTATCTGGTCCTTTGTGCAAGGAGGAACAGGAGGAGCACTGCCAGAGCCCTACAAAACGACCTCCAGCAGGCCACTAATGTGCATGTTTCTGCTCAAACTGTGAGAAACAGACTCCATGAGGGTGGTATGAGGGCCCGACGTCCACAAGTGGGGCCTGTGCTCACACCCCAACACCGTGCAGCCCGATTGGCATTTGCCAGGGAACACCAGGATTGGCAGATTCGCCATTGGCACCCTGTGCTCTTCACGGATGAGAGCAGGTTCACACTGAGCACATGTGACAGACGTGACAGAGTCTGGAGACGCCGTGGAGAACGTTCTGCTGCCTGCAACATCCTCCAGCATGACCGGTTTGGCGGTGGGTCAGTGATGGTCTTGGGAGGCATATCCTTGGAGGGCCGCACAGACCTCCATGTGCTAGCCAGAGGTACCATGACTGCCATTAGGTACCGGGATGAGATCCTCAGACCCATTGTCAGACCATATGCTGGTGCAGTGGGTCCTGGGTTCCTTCTCATGCATGACAATGCTCGGCCTCATGTGGCTGGAGTGTGTCAGCAGTTCCTGCATGACGAAGGCATTGATGCTATGGACTGGCCTGCCCGTTCCCCAGACCTGAATCCAATCGAGCACCTCTGGGACATCATGTCTCGTTCCATCCACCGACGCCACGTCGCACCACAGACTGTCCAGGAGTTGACTGATGCCCTGATCCAGGTCTGGGAGGAGATCCCTCAGGAGAACATCCGTCGTCTCATCAGGAGCATGCCCAGACGTTGTAGGGAGTGCATACAGGCACGTGGAGGCCACACGCACTACTGAGCCTCATTTTGAATTGTCTTGAGGAATTTCCACAGAACTTGCATCAGCCTGTGATCAGATTTTCCACTTTTATTTTGAGTATGATTCTGAATACAGACCTCCATGGGTTAATGATTTCGATTTCCATTGATCATTCTTATGTTATTTTGTTCTCAACGCATTCCACTATGTAATGAATAAAGATTTTCAACTGGAATATTTCATTCATCGAGATCTAGGATGTGTTCTTTAAGTGTTCCCTTTATTTTTTTGAGCAGTGTATATATATATATATCCACATCCACATCCACACACACACACACATATATATATATATGGAAAATTCTGGGGGATGGAAAATTCTGGGGGATGGAAAATTCTGGGGGATGATCCTATGGGCCATCCCCCGGTCCAAAAAGGGCGGGGGAGATATATCCCCACCCCCGGGATTTACGCCCATGTTGTGTACTTTCATTGCGTTGCCCTAGTATTCAACTAACCTGTGAAAGTTTCATCACAGTCGACGGGTACAAACATTTACAAAACGACGTCACCAACATATTTTGCACCAAAACAAATTCGACATGGTAATTCTTTTCTCTGAGGCACTTCAGACCATGTTCATCCTTCGCACTACCAGGAGTACAGGGGACCGAGCTTTTTCCGTTGCGGGTCCCCGAATATGGAATTCTCTACCCATCTCAATCCGGAATGCTTCATCTGTAGAAGTTTAAAGGACTCTTAAAAACCTATTTGTTTTGACTTCATTTGTTCAGTTTTCTGTCGTTTTGTTCACAGCGCTTTAAATCCTTCGGCAAAGGCGCTTTATAAATTCCTGTTATTATTTTATTATTATTAAACGGAAATCCATGCTGATTGATACGTGCGCCATCTTTACACCAACTACTTAGTTTTTATATAATTAATTCGTTAATTCGATTGTTTGGTAATAGCCAATAAATAAATTCCCTTTTAACAAATTTCCACAATTCATCATACTTGAAATGTCAAACGTGTGCATTAATGGTTGGATGCATTATAAATGCATCATTTGCGAAAAAATGTGGGTTTAGAAGGTCACGGGTGTCCTAACAAGTCCTTATGTTGTTTCAATTTTCTAAAACTTTAGCAAAATTATCCACAATAGTTATTTTAGGATGCCCAATTATTTGTCTAGGTTCTGTGAAGATTTCGGCGGAATTGGTTGCCTTATGTTGAAATCAAAGGGAATTTTGTAGCAAATGCAAAATAATCCCTCTGAAATGTGTCAAGCATAGAGAAAATTCCTTTCTCTGTGGTGCCAAGCTGATAAATGTCTTCCAGTTGTCAAAAACTCCCAACCACAAACTTCCTTTTACTGTTTGTCCACAGCGGCGTAGCCAAATTTCCAGTACCCCCAGGTTCCCCACACGAAAAATCCTGATAGTGCCCCCCAAAAAAGAAAAGAAAAAGACTTTAAAAAAAACATACCCCCTGTCCCCACTGTTAAGCAATGCCCTCATTGAAAAGCAATTCCCCCTGTTACCCACTGAAAAGTCCTGTCTACGCCGATGTCGTTAATTTTTGTCCACCATGCAAAGCTTCAAATTGTGTTTGTTATCCTCTGTTGTTTTTAATACAGCGTGCTGAACTCTATGGTTCGACCATCGTCACGTACAAGTACAAGAAGGTCCAAACAGCTTCGTGTCATAACGCCGGTGACGACGTGCCACTGGGTTCTGGTGGAAAATTAAGGAGCTCTGTAGTGTAAGTGTAATCCGACTTGTTGAGATACTGAGATGATTTATCATGGAATGACAACATCCTATTATTGTAAGCTAGACATCCTGTTAATTTATAAACAATTGCCTAAGCCCAATTATCACTCATACATAAATGTCAGTGACCTATCACTATATAGGCTACTGATGTCCTTTGTCTCTCTCTCTCGCTCTTTCTCTCTCCACTGTACTGCTAGTCCAATAACTTTGTGACCCTACAGTCAGTTTTGAGTATGTAACATCCACAGATAAATGGTTCTTTTGATCTTCTGAATCTTCTGAAGTTTTAGTCAGCAGGGCGAATCTAGTCCGCATGTCGCTAACTTTATGGTGCAACCCGTGCATGCTAGAGTGTGTTGAGCTTTTGTTTGAAGTTCTCATATGATGTAGATGAAACTACATGGTGGTCCAGGTTATTCCATGCCTTACCAGTCCGTGGAAAAAAGGAGTACTTGAAGACATCCTTACTTATAAATGGAATCTCAATATGATAGTTGTGGTTTCTTCTTAAACCAGCAGCAGGTGAGATTTTAATATATTTGTCCTTGTCAATCCCAACCATCTCATTTTGAATTTTGTACAACATGGCAAGTCTATTTTGATTTAATTTTGCACCGACGTGTGTATAGCACTGTCAGTGCTTTCCGAGTGTCTGTGAAAAAACTACACAGGTTTCACCAACCTATAAGTATGGTTCTGATATAAGCCCAAAGATCGTCTCAGCTCGAGTAATACATCAAATTCTAGTATTACATTAGTAGGAAGTCGGCAGATCGAGACTACAGGGTGGTATGGTTATACACGGAACCGGCATAGATCTTCCTTGTCGAATGCGCCATCGGTGCAAAGCGCAAAATTTGTCACCACGCGCGCTTGGTCTATGGCACTTTTCTGTCGAACCATTTAAAAGCCATTCGCACGAACTAATGTTGTTTATCTAAATGTTTTATAACCGCCAAGAGGTAATCGTGCTTAATCAGTTTACCGTACTTGCCAGATGGTTCGCCAATCTCAATATTATTTTTTTAAACAAACTCTTTGAGTTGCGCTACACTATGTAATCTGTAGTTGACCATCGTCTTTATCATAATACTACATTTAATTATTTTTTTAATTTAAATTTTATTTGAGATATTTTTTTTAAAAAGGCGATGATGCGGCGGCTGGGGTTTTACATCCCCAGATCTTTTTTTTTAGATCTGGGGATGCGAACTGGTTTAAACCGTTTTTTTGGAAAAAGGGGCGGGGGATGGTTTGGGGGGTGGGGTGGTTTGGGGGGTGGGGTGGTTGGGGTTGTTGGGGAAGTGGTCCAGTCCCCCCCACTTACTATCTACTGGGGATCACACAATAATGGGACACAAGCCTTTTATGTGGTTGTACACAAAGTAGATTTATATGGAGAAACTGTCCTAAATATTATATAAACAGGTAGCTGATGCCGGACTTGAACCCGCGACCTCTCGATTACCGTACAAGCGCTCTACCAACTGAGCTAACCAGCCCCTATGTTGGTGGGCGGTCCACTTATACCAATTATCTGTTGCTCTATGGGGCCAGGTCAGAGGCCAAACCATATCTGCCGAGTAGCCAGGGATCAAGCCCCAGTCAGATGCAAACAACCCGGGTAACGGCAGTAGTGGGGATCACACAATTAACAGGACACAAGCCTTTATACGGTACGGTAATCGAGAGGTCGCGGATTCGAGTCCGGCATCAGCCAATTTTTCTTTGCTCGTTACCCGTTTATATATATATTATATATATATTTTATATATAGGCCTATATATATATATATATATATTATATATATAATATATATATATATATATATATATATATATATATATATATATATATATATATATATATATATATATATATATATATATATGTATATATATATGTTCAAAAATATTTTGACTTAATCATCAGTCCACTTTTCCTGATTTTTATGAAAGAAATTATCATTTTATTGCAATTTTTCTAAATTAGCTTTTATTTACCAAACTTTTTTAAATAAAAATTAAGAGAGTACATCATGAGTAGTAGTTAAAACACATGTATGACTTTAGGCCTACCTTAAACTGAGCAAAATCCAGTACCCCGAAATGCTGGACGATTACACCACACAAATTTGTGTCAGTATATAACGTCTCAAAAGGATCAATTTCATCTTGCTATATTAACAAGCACAGATTATAATCTGGTAGTCTGGATTACAATTCGTGTCATTAAGTCAGTCATGCAGTCGTTATAATCTGGGTGGCACATGCATAAATATTTTCATCGTTAACATTTAATTTAAAGAAGAACATAAAATAGTTATAGCCTAATTAGAACGTTGCTACGACTGTTACACGATGTATACAGAAACAATTTGATTATTTATGAAACGATCGTCGTCAACCCATCAACCAACCTGTACTGTGACGTCCGTATGAATTAAGCATGCCATTGGTGCATGCTACACGATTATACCCTCCACTTCTCCTATTCATACAAATAATACTAGCAACTTCAAAGGCTAAATAAACAAAACGTGTACAATAAACCTTTTTTGTATTCTACTGATAGTGATAGTCTTTTCAACTTCACCTAGTTTTCTAGCTTTTAGGCAAATATCTGGCGGGCATCGGTGGGAAACTTTACAGTTTGGTGTTAGGGAGATGTAAGATTTCTGACACGTCCGGTCCATTAGAGGGAGTTGGTGTGGTTTCTGGAAGAGCATCACCGATGGGACTTGCAGCCGGAGAATCTGAAAAAAGGGAGATATTAATTTCAGGTGATTTTTTTTACACAAAAGTTATCATGGTTCACAACCCCGTGAAAACCCACACAGCATATGGACCTGATATTGGAGTGCCAGTGTGTGTTGTCTTAACTTCTGCCAAACAATGACTGTATTAGGTCTGTCAAACGATGTTAGTTTGTCTTCATAATTCATAATAATTAATCTTACCAATTTACCATAAAACTTCATTTGTATGAAATTTAAATTGGTGTTTGTGTTGCATTGTTTCTTATAATAATAATAATAATGTGGACTTATATAGCGCACGTATCCACCAAACTGGTGCTCAAGGCGTATTATATTATTACCTCTGCTCATCAGGCTCATAAATCATTCCTGAAACCATCTCAGCTCCCTGGGGAGTATACAGCTCAATTGCTGCCATTACAGCGCATATAGGGCTAATCAAATACAACAACCAACTCTGCCCTCACAGGTACCCATTTACCCCTGGGTGGAGAGAAGCAATTATGGTAAAGTGTCTTGCTCAAGGACACAAGCACCCTGGTCGTGGCTGGGATTCGAACCCACATTCTGACAACTCAGCCATCAGAACACAAATCCGATGCTCTAAACCGCTCGACCATGGCACTCCATATTACCCGTTAAAGACATTTATAGCCCATGTTTGACTAAAGATGAACCCACAGATTTTGGAAGATAATATTGTTGTTGAAACGCAAAAAAAACACAAAATTAGGAAATTCGGATGTCAGAAACTGTAAATAAAAGGGAAATTTCAAATGCGCTTGATTCTGATTGACAGCCGTGCTGGCCAATCAGAAGACTGCCCATGCACTCAGCCTGTTACATACAATAAATGGTGTGGTTATGTACAACCTGAGGATTAAAACGCAGGGTCCTACCTTCTATTCAGCGGAGTCTTTAACTTACTGATACTAATCCTTGAAAATCTATTTTTTTTTCATCAAATCGGCCCAAACACAGGCGATATATCTTTAACCCTAACCCCCTAGGTATTCTGGCTAGGAACCTTCCTTAAATTTCTTTTCCTGCTTTGATTCAAGAGAGATTAAAACTGATTATTCATACCTGATGGTTCGCTCGTCTGAAGGATATCAGCAATGTCAACGGGGGAGGGTTTGGAGCTCTCATCAGTCATCTTCTTTTGTCGGTTTTGCAGTCTACAAAGGAAACAATTCAAAGTGAAGTTAATGTTCACATACATTGGAAACTGAAAGTATAATATGTGATGTTTATCTGTAAAATAAATACATGTAACATGTAGCCAGAAGTCCCCCCTTCCCACATTTGTCATAATGTTCATCAGGAAACGTTCACAATCATTAATATAAAGAGTTCTTATAAAGCTACTCCGTTTACAATTTTGGACAGAAACTCGTTTGGACACTCCATGTCCCCTAGTAAATGTTGGCTCGGTGTGCTCAATTATATCAACGTTCCTTGATTCCCCCCTCCCTGTGCAAAAAAGAACATTGGAAGCCCCTCCCCCTCTTAATTTTGGTTACTGAACATGTTCAAAAGTATTTTGACTTGATCATAAGTCCACTTTTCCTCATTTTTATGAAATAATTTTTCTTTTTAATGACAAATTTTTAAATTTCATAATTTTTATGAAAGAAATTATAAATTTTTCTAAATTCGACTTTATTTACCAAAATTTATTTCATAAAAATGAGGAAAAGTGGACTTATGATTAAGTCAAAATACTTTTGAACATGTTTTAGAAATTTGTTGTGATAATAAATTTCGTTGAAATTCATGCTCGACAAATTTGTATATTTTAACGATTGTAATGTCTTCCCTGGGCAGTGTTCCACTGAAAGGTCTCCCCAGGTTAAATAAGAACTCAATAAAATAAATATATGGCAAATGGAATACCTGAACTTCATGAAAATCCCCAATCCAATGGCGCCAACGATGATGAGAAGGATTCCAATTAATGCGCCGACGACAATAGCTGTATATTTATGATTCTCTGGTGCGGCTGGCAGCCAATCAGAAATGGGTGACTCTGCAGGCACAAATACATGTTTTGTTAGTACAGTTCTGGATCTGGAAAATACTGAACAATCGCCACCAAAAGGCTACCACCGACAGGTAGGCGTGCACATGGGCTGTACTGCAATATTACATTTTAACCCTTTAAACTCAGGCCTGTTTTGGTGAATTTTGTTTTTTGTATAAAAAAATTCTGCCTTACTTCTCAAAAACCTTATCACATTATATACCATTGGAAAGCTTACATATGGGCCTACATTTTTATCAAAGTTTTGACCCCCACCAACCTTTTGGAAAAAAATGGCATACAGATGTGTAAGAATTGATTTATTTCATCAGATGCCGGCATCCGATATTCTACAGGGCTGAGTTTAAAGGGTTAAAGTGAGCCCCCCAAGTTAGTTTGGATGTATCGATTTGATCTAGTTGAGTCTTGAATGAGTTAACTGATGGGGCACATCTTACATAGTCCGGTAGTGAGTTCCATTCAGGTTCATCTATAGTTGTTACTGATTAGAGTAATTCACTTAGAATGGCAGATGGTTTCACTGAATTGGCTTGTTAATGATGGTAGAAGGCTGGACAGGTAACTAACAAGGACCCTTTAAAAGAAATATCGCCTGTGTTTGGGCCGACTTGACGGTAAAAAAGAAATGTTGTTATTTTTCTACGGTTACGGAAAGTTATAAGCTTTCATTTGAGACACTGAACGAAAAAATCCGTCAAGGATTAGTACCAGTAAAATAAAAACTCAAATGAATGAAATGCTGGCCCACTGTTTCAATCCTCAGCTTGCACGAGGGCGTGCACAGTCTTCCGACTGGCCCGTGTAGCTGTCAATCAGAATCAAGGGCATTTTAAATATCGCTTTTATACGGTTTCCGACATCCGAATTTCGTAATTTTATTTTATTCATTTAATAACGATATAATAGACTTTAATAGTAAGGTTTGCAGCAGACTGGTCCCCTGTTTTTATCCTATAGAGTATAGAGACAGGCTCTGGCCGTATCATTCAAGGGAGTGCCATGGTCGAGCATCAGATTTGTGTTCTGATGGCCGAGTCGTCAGAATGTGGGTTTGAATCCCAGCCGCGACCTTGTGTCCTTGAGCAAGACACTTTACCATAATTGCTTCTCTCCACCCAGGGGTAAATGGGTACCTGTGAGGGCAGAGTTGGTTATTGTGTTTGATTAGCCCATATGTGCTGAAATGGCAGCAATTGAGCTGTATACTCCCCAGGGAGCTGAGATGGTTTCAGGAATGATTTATGAGCCTGATGAGCAGGGGTAATAATGTAATGCGCCTTGAGCACCAGTTTGGTGGATACGTGCGCTATATAAGTCTACATTATTATTATTATTATTTCATTGGATACGTTGTGCCAAAGATTTGCCGTCATGCTGTGCTTCAAGGCCTGCGTGCAAATATAACGCTACTACACATGCACATACTTCTGCCATCCAAATATCGCTGGAGATATTGCGTGTGGACGCCCATTATCGCGTGCAAGGTCAAAGTTGAATCTCCCCCCAAGAAGACAAACTGGGAGGCCGGTACCTGGTGTAATTCACAAGCCTTGCAAGTTGAAGAACTGAGAATGTGCACTAATAATAACAAAGCTTGCCCACAACCTGGTGGAATGACCCACCTCCTATTGTTCTCCCACTGTTGTTGAACTTTTTAGCAAAATCCCATTGGTTTTGTACACAAAAACCAATGCGAGGAATTCACCGACAACCTGGGACCTATTGTTCCCTTTTGTCAAACTTCCTTGTACTTGTGAGGAGCCACTCATGGGGTACTCACCCATGGAGAAATGGTACCTCACATGTTTTTATTTGTATTTTGGTATCCCACAAGTGGAATTCTAAAGAAAAGGGAAAATAGGAGGACAATAGTGGTACCTCAGATGTCGTTTGGGTTGGAACGTTCGTTTTATGGGTAAACATGTACACTAAAATGCTGTGCCCCTAAGCGGACTTCCACTGAAAACATTGGGCCTTCAAATAAAGTGCGGCCCACAGCAGGCCTGAAGTGGACAAAAACCTATATACATTTATTGCAGAGAATTAGCTTAGTATGTACCGTAGCAATCACTGATGTTAGTAGCCCCTAGTCCATTCGTGATCATTCCGCTTGGACACATGATACACACGTTGGTGCTCGGCTCATCTTTGTATGTGTTTAATGGACACAGTTGGCATTCATAATCTTGATCGTCGTTATTGAGTACGCAGATACTGCCAAGGCCACATTGGACTAGAAAAAAACATAGAGAGGAAAAAAAATAGTCCAGTAGAGACATACTGACTGAATTTGTGAACAGAATGTTTGTGAAAAAGTAATATTGACCAGATTAAAAGGGACAATATTGGCACGATCAACAGGGCATGGAATCTGAGTGCTAGTTTTCGATCAACTCAGTGACTTATGCTGCTGCATGAATGAGCCAGTAATTTCCAGTCACTGTGTTCATCTTAAACTAGGACACCGATTCCATGCCCTGTTTGAAAGTCTGCTTTGATCGTGATGATACTGTCCATTTAAAGGGAAGGCTCAAGTTCTGAACTTGAATAAATGCCCAAGACTTTGTTTAGGCATCTGATCAAGTGGGGGGTGCTTTAACATTAACTTTATTACGCTGTGTCGTTAATGGAGAAAAAAGTAAAAATGCATTCAGATTCTTGGTACATCGTAGTTGAGATACGATTTGTGCGACAAGGTTCTTTTCAGAACCTGTTACCTCACTTTATAGCAAACTGAAATAATATATAAGATCTTTCATATGGATATATTTTTCAAAACTTACCACAGAAGCCTTCCTGGTCACTTTCCACATAGCCAACAGGGCACATGTCCCATGCACTCGTCGAGATACTATCCTTGTCTGGTTGAATGATCATTCCATCTTGAACGATTCCAAATTCGCCAGTCTGCAGTTGACCATTTATATCATTCAGAGTGGTCTGTAACTCCGACTCTAAAAGTGTTGAGTTATCTACAATGAAATTGGCATAAAGTTAAAGGGAAGGTACAACATTGGTTATAAGTAAAGACTGTTTGCAATAGTAACTGGTACTGCAAAGAACCAGTTGGTTACAACTCGACATTTCAATCAGTATGCTCTGATCGTCTTCAGGAGAAACTGGAGAGAATTTTTACATGATGTCATTGCAAATAGTCTTTACTTAACATTGGTTATGTTGGAAAAACTCTATCTATGAGTATTCTCATTCTCTTTGGATCAAAATATACTTTGAAGGGAAGGTACAACATTGATAATGTTTCATAAGAACTACTGTGCAAAATGAGCCATGACTTTAATAAACAAACAAATTGTTTGCTCAATTTTTTTTTTAAATTGAATGCTTTAAAAAGCCACTCAAGGGAAGAGGCTGTAGAAAAAAGGACAACATTAACATAAGGACAATTAGAACACAGAAGTAACATGCAATCAATTCAGTGGCGTAACCAGGATTTTCAGAGTGGGGAGAAAAGGACAACATTAACATAAGGACAATTAGAACACAGAAGTAACATGCAATCAATCCAGTGGTGTAACCAGGATTTTCAGAGTGGGGGAAAACAGTTCTTTGGTGGTAAATTTACCGACACAAAACTCATATGAACAGACAAATTTACTTTGTTTTCCCCCCAAAATGGACAAATTCTAAAGCCACTCAACGGGATGGGGGGATGTAGGTGTGCCAATTATATTTTTGTACCTTTTTCCAACTTCCCCTAGTCTTGGTTCAAGACTGTGTTTGTACGTTTTTGATACACGATCCGTCGCTACACGAACTGCTACAATCACGAACCGCTACAATCACAAACCGCTACAATCACGAACCGCTACAATCACGAACCGCTACAATCACAAACCGCTACAATCACAAACCGCTACAATCACCAACCGCTACAATCACCAACCGCTACAATCACCAACCGCTACAATCACGAACCGCTACAATCACCAACCGCTACAATCACCAACCGCTACAATCACCAACCGCTACAATCACCAAACCGCTAATCACTACTAACCGCTATAATCACCAACCATAATCAAAACCGGGCTTATAAATCACCAACCGCCATAATCACGAACCGCTATAATCACCAACTGCTATAATCACGAACCGCTACAATCACGAACCGCTACAATCACTAAACGCTATAATCACTAACTGCTATAATCACGAACTGCTATAATCACGAATGCCATAATCATAACCGCTAACCGCTATAATCACTCAATCAATATAATCACAAACCGCTACAATCACCAACCGCTACAATCACCAACCGCTACAATCACAAACCGCTACAATCACCAACCGCTACAATCACGAACCGCTACAATCACGAACCGCTACAATCACGAACCGCTACAATCACGAACCGCTACAATCACGAACCGCTACAATCACGAACCGCTACAATCACAAACCGCTACAATCACCAACCGCTACAATCACCAACCGCTACAATCACGAACCGCTACAATCACGAACCGCTACAATCACGAACCGCTACAATCACGAACCACTACCACACACAAACCACTATCAAACACAGTCTTGGGAATTTCGTAGAATCTCCCCCGAAAAAAAGGGGGGAAACCACTACGCATGCATCAATTTGAAATGCTAGCATGGCCCACATTTTTTGGTGCGCACGCGAATAAACAACAATGGACTGCCGTGAAGTTGTCGATCAGTGAACGCGGCAGTCCGTTGTTGTTTATGCGTGTGCGCACCAAAAATGTGGGTCGCGCTAGCATGTCAAATTGATGCATGCGTAAAGGTTTCGTAGATTATACGAAATTCACAAGACTGTGTTTGATAGCGGTTCATGATTGTAGTGTTCGTGTAGCGCCGTTGGATCGTGTATCAAAAACATACAAACGCAGTCTTGAACCAAGACTAACCCTCCCCGACAAACACCGCTTAAACACTTTGCTTACTATTTTTTAAAAGCCACCGTTTACCAGAAAGATAAGTTCTGAAATACCAATAAGTTTGTGAATTTACTGACAGATACTATTTTGCCAACAAACATGTCAGCCACAAAGGTGGCACTGTTCTACTTACCGAATGGCGCATTGGTGGTGTTATCCATAGTTAATATTATAGTGACCTGCACTTGGGATGCGCTACGCTTCCTCACAGCACGCGCCGAACGGTGGGTCGGTGCATCATCGCAATTGGTCACCTTGGGACAGAGAATAAAGGGGAGGCACATCATTGGTCAAAGATTTACATGAGACATACTTGGTGTAAAGTTAATGATGGTATCAAACATCCCTTGAAATCTTACTGTCTGTCTTGGCAAACACGTAGCACTTTTCTACAATGGATCTCGAACGTCGCTCAACGATCCCGCCCCCCCCTGGCCAAAAAGTGTGGGTATATGTGACTGGCTCTGGCAAAAACCCTAAACTTCGACCCAATTTTCAAAAGTGACCGCCCAAATTTATCATGAAAACTAACAATGTTCCCAACAACGTTTCAGGATTTTTCTTTTTACATCAAAATCTAGAGAAAATGCTCTATATGGTGACATGAAATCTCGTCCCTCAAAGTGGTTGCTGGGGTCAGTTTTTGACCTTTTCATGGCTGTTACGCATTATGGTAAATGCCGAGAAGTTTCGGGTTTTGCCAGAGCGGGTCACATATATCCCCCCCATCCCCCCCCCCGGGGATTTACACCCATGCTTTACATGAGTACAAGTCAAGTACAAAAAAAGGTACTCGAGTACAAGAACGAGTATGAGTACTCCAACTCTATAGTATGAATACGGGCACAGAAAAATGTACTCAAGTACATGTAGGAGTACAAATACAGGTTCCCCAACATCTATAGTTTTAGGTAAAACTTGTCAGGTGAAGAGGATAAGTAAGACTAATTGCGGTGACACCATGTGAAATTCTCTATTGAGTAGTAATTAGTTCTGAAAAGAACTGGAGGTTACAACTTGACATTTCGATCAGTAGCCTAATTAAGCAGCAGCATTTCCCAGAGACCGCCATTCTCCTGAAGACGATCGAGTTTTAGTTGAGTAATTTTCATCGGTACGGGTGCTACAACTCTATAGTTGTAGTACTTTTTTAATGAGTATGAATACAAAAACATGTACTCGAGTACGAGCACTAAATCTCCGGTCTGAGGAGCTTTCATTTTAGGTAAAAATAGTAAGAAATTTTCCAAAATATAAAGCTTATGTGTGCCAATTGAAAAAACTGTCATGCCTTTTCAAAATGTTCTGAATGACACAACCAATGCTGACATGCCCTATCTGAAAGATGTGGGGGGGGGGGGGGCATTTTCATCAACATAGGGCTACGATGTACACGATATGGATACGTTCCTTTTCTCCATCAAGAACATGAATAATACTCACAGACACGTTAGCAGCACACGTATTGAGGGAAAGACACCCTGTACTTCCATGAGTGGTATTGAGCAAGGAAGAGGCAGTGTCAATGATACTGTGTTCGTCACTTGTTGAACTACACTGCAGCGAGGGGAACGTCGCTGTGACACTGGCCGTCACACCAACGCGTGGAACCAAGGCTGGTTTTGAAGAAAAAAAAGAAACATAATAGACCTTATGCATATGACGTTGCAAACGGAAAGTCACCCTCTATCAGAGGCTAGAGAAGGTCACTCATTGGTTCATGTATGCGCGCTGTGCGTGCGTATACGCACAGCGCGCATATATGAACCAATGAGTTACATTCTCTAGCCTCTGATAGAGGGCGATATTCAGTTTGTGGCATCATATGCATAAGGTCTATTGAGATTATGGCCGTTGAAATGACTTTTAGCTATGAATTAGATTTGTGGGTGATTTTCTATCGTCAATTATTCACATGTGACATGCTCTCACAAATGAGTCAAGTTTGTAAAAATTTCTGTAGAAAGAGCTTTCCAATGATATCAAACAATTGACATCATATAATCTTTGAGTATTGATACGTTTGCGGTAACACATGTGTTTATCTCAACTATCGCTAAGTGAGCTACAGGGTCCTAAAAAAGAACCGTTTTCGGGCAACTCGTATCTCAACTGCCGCTAAGAGGGATTATGGTTCAGGGGTGAACCAATATCAGGCAGCTTGTTTCTCAACTATCGCTAAGTGAGAATGTGGTTCACAGGGAGAACCATGGGGTCCTCTCGGGGTCTTCTCTACATTTTGATTAGTATCATCTAATCATCTATAAAACACATGGTGTTACCACAAACCAAGATCATTAAAATCTGTTGGAAGTTCAAAAAAACTAATACACCCCAATAAGTCATTTGTAAAATTTTGACGTCTTACACTTTCATCTGTAAATAATACTGTGCAACTTGGAGCTCATTTAATAGGAATTGTTCAGTAAGGCCCCACAATAAAATCTCAGGTTTCTGGTCTTGCACATTGCCTCAGACCCGTGCGTCAACATTTTTAATTTTTTTTTTTTTTTTAATGAAACGATGTCCAATTGCAGCCAAAATTACTGGATTGATTGGAACTCTGCTGTGTTGTGTTTTAAATTACTTTTTCACATAGGGATATGAACATTTGCTTTGTATATGGAAATTTGGTCCCTGTGTATACATGTATCACGCTGGCAACAAAAATGAAAAAAAGATTAGCAAAAAAAAAAAAATCATCACCGAACCGATTTTGAAGCTGACCGATGACCAGAAACTGAAGACTTTTTTTTTTGGCCTAAGCCATTCAGCCATTATTTTTAAATGAGCTTGTGAAATTTTTAATTTACAAGCAAATATATTCTCTATTGATTTTAAATTTTAAAATGCCAGCTGATCAACTTTGACCTCTCACACGACAGGACCACCTACCGCTGCAGCTTGGCAGTCGGACTGAACGGCTGTTCTCAGGATTGTGGTCCCATCTGTAGTTGGTACTCGGGCCACACCGGTACTCATCCTGCGGTGTTGTGCTGAACACGTAGCCGTTACGACACCATATGTGGCAGGATTGCTCATCGCTGATGGTGATATTGCAGGCGATGTAGCCAAGAGATGGACGCCGCAAGGTTGGACAGGCTGGATAGTTGAAGTACAATTAATAGAAATGAATCTTAGCATGGTGGAGGAACAGTAAAGAGGAGGTTTAATAATAATAATAATAATAATATTATAGCGCACGTATCCACCAACTGAGTGGTGCTCAAGGCGCATTATATTATTACCCCTGCTCATAAGGCTCATAAATCATTCCTGAAACCATCTCAGCTCCCTGGGGAGTATACAGCTCAATTGCTGCCATTACAGCGCATATAGGGCTAATCAACCAATTCTGCCCTCACAGGTACCCATTTAACCCCTGGGTGGAGAGAAGCAATTATGGTTAAGTGTCTTGCTCAAGGACACAAGTGTCACGGCCAGGATTTGAACCCACATTCTGCTGCTAACACCATAACTTGAATCCGGTAAGCTAGACCGCTCGGCCACGACACTCCACTATAGCGCCATGTTGCATCTGTAATGAAATGTAATAGTGTGTTGATTCTGAGGATATCCAGTGGTTTGACAATGCAATGTTTCGATCAGTGTACCCTGATTGTCTTCAGTAGAATGATCAGTGTGAACGGATCACAATGTTCTTCTCAGAACCAACACACTTTTATTATCTTAAATTCATAAATGCCCAAGACAGTTTAGACAATCTGATTGGACAAAACGTAATCACGCGGAGGACGTATTAACGGATGGTATAGACTGGCTTGTCAAAATCAGAAAAGCGCGTATGCGCCAGCTGTTTTGTGCGACGCACGATGCGGATTTTAACCAATCAGAGTGATGAAGATTGGCATCACGCGCCCGACTCATGTACTTTGGAAGTGTTTCGTGTGTCCCCAAAACGTGAATTTGCCCATTTCTATTTGGCTTTATTCAACAAAAATTACAATCTTGTTTACATTTTGAACACGAAATACAGGCATTTATGAATGAGAATAACAGTTTGACGCTTGTTCTTTACTGCAGGTTAACCACTGGTTTTTTTTTGTGCAGGTCACGGGCGTTAAGGACCTCGGCTTCCGCTTGGTCCTTATTGCCTGTGACCACACCCAAAACTGGTTGTTAACCTGCGGTAAAGACCACAAACTGTTATTCCCTTAGTATATACTAAGATGGTGTAAGCATTTCGTCTGGAATGCTTTCATCTTAAGAGAAAACAGGGAACTGTTATGTTGAACAAAAAGTTCACGTCTGGAATCTTTTTGTAAAACATAAAATACATGCAACAGTTTTTTTGGTTATTTTTCTAAACTTGAGTACCTATTGTGATGAAACATTCACAGGTTATAGGTTGGTGAAATTCTTGCGTCGGGAGATAAACAAATGATTTAATTTTGCCCTACACCGACGTGTGTATAGCACTGTATGCTCAGTGCTTTCCGAGTGTCTGTGAAAAAAATACACAGGCGACTCGGGCGGGATTCAAACCCACGACCTCCTGCTTACTAGTGCAGACGTTTTGACCTCTCCACCACCGAGCTTGCCCGATGACAATTGGCCGGCTAGAATCCCATATAGCAGCGGGTTCCGCGATATATATAGGTTGGTGAAATTACAGTATACAGTGGTATACACATGTCGGTGTAGGGCAAAATTAAATCAATTTTCACAGGTTAGTTTGACAATATTTCTTGAAAATTAGTAGGATGAAATAAATGTTACCAAATACAAATGCTGTACCTTCCCTTTGAATTTTGTTATTTTTTTCCCATTTATTTCGATATGTCAAGGACATTATTATGAAAAGAAGTCCTTAGGACTAATTTCTGGATCAACCCTTGGATCACCTACTTGGACATCTCCGTCTGTTACACGCCTCATATTCGATGTCGCTTCCGGGGCAGGGTGCACCTCCGTTCTCTGGACTGGGATTATCACAGGTACGGGATCGGAACTTTCTTCCCGTACCACACGATTGAGTACACTCAGACCAAGTCAGCCACGGTGACCACTGACCATCAACTGCAATTATAACAGATGGATATGGATGTTAGATATATATAACAAGACAGCAGACAGTGTCTTAGAGAGGGACGGGGAGGGACTTGACTGAAATTTTCACAGGTACAGGAATTATCAGAACCTCTTCCCTGTACACTGACTGAGACCAAATCAGCCATGGTATTAACTGACCATTACACTATGAATAACTTTACCCTGAAAATCTGTTTTACCGTGAAATAAATAGTTCACGGCAATTTCATGACGACATAACACCGTGAAAACGCCATGAAATACTCTTGGAATTCCTTCGCCGTGAAAACGCTGTGAAAACGCCATAAACTTCTTGTGCCAGTTTTGGCACAGCTCATTAATTCTCGAGAGTGCCGTGAATTTGCTCTGAAATCGCTGTGAACATTATTGCCAATATCTGAGAGGAAGATACACCATGAAATTGCTGTGAAATGTTATTTCATGGCAAAACAGATTTTCAGGGCATTTTCAGGGTGAAGTTATTCATAGTGTTAACTGCAATCATAAGGAATGGATAATTATGATTATTTCATCATCACTCACTGGCTATAAGTATTGCAACACACACCAAAGTTCAGTTTGGAGAACTGTGTTACAATAATTTATTTTATTTTATTTACACTACTTAAGACGTCTTGAAAGTGTCTGTGTTTTGAAGTCAATGTTCTTTTTTACTGTTCTTGCTCGGAAATTATGTAATACACGATCGATGAAATCAGATTAAATGATCATCTCACCTGTTACTGTAAAGTGCTAATTTTAAGCATGTTGCAATACTTTTGGCCAGTGAGTGTATATAAAGAACAGGTGACTGTGTATTAAAGGGGAGATCCTGCCCCCACATAGAGACAGAGGCACTGGCTGGGTGCCCTATACAAATTCCTGTGCCCACAAGTGCCTCTACTGAAACACTGCAGTTATGCCTCTGTGTATATAGTGCACCTGCATGTGGTGCAAGTTGAACAAACAAAAAATCAAGCAATTGAAAATAAAAATGCAAGTTTGTAAAAGGTTTTTTCCCTTTTTTTTAAATTTATTTTTTTCGCTTTTTTTTATTTTGTTTAAAGAATTGTGTACCATATGCATCTGAGGTTATGCGGCTCTCTGCCTTCAAAATATCATCTGTGGTAATTTGTATTT
>CM055824.1:37761359-37779149 GCA_029582265.1 Zoroaster sp. YZ-2022 | reverse complement strand
CATGCTGGAATGGCAACCCTCCCCCAATAGTGATAGTTCTGTTCAGTGCTACCTTGTAAATGTTGTCGATACTGGACGGCCACTTAGTTAACACTTCAGAACTTTGTGGCCATAAATTTGTCAAGGGACGGATCGGGAAATATATATATATATATATATATATATATATATATATATATATATATATATATATATATATATATATATATATATATATATATTTGCTCGTTACCCGTTTATATATATATAATATCTATTGCTCTATGGGGCCAGGTCAGAGGCCAAACCATACCTGCTGAGTAGCCAGGGATCAAGCCCCCGGTCAGTTACAAACAACCCGGTAACGGCTGTAGCGGGATCACACAATTAACGGACACAAGCCTTTATGTGGCTGTACACAAAGTGCAGATTTATATGGAGAAACTGGACCTGAATATTATATAAACGGGTTGTTCTTAAACCCCACGACCCCACGAACCACAACCCTCGACCCCACGACTTCACGACGTACGCACGCTCAGAATCATATCGTATCCCAAATCGGAATCTGTGTTCGACGATGGCCCCTAATTAGAATGCCCGCTGCACTCCTGTACTACTGCTGAACGTGAACAAACGGAGCTCCGAGGATCGAATGGACAGCAAAATAATTCAAATTCTTTTCTCCTCCAAAAGTCTAATTCTTGGAAATAGAATAATATAAAATAGGTTATTAAACGAGAAATAATTATGTTTTGCTAAAATGTTGACAGAATAAAATAGTTTTTTTCCCCACGTCCATCAAGTAAAATGTACACTTCTGGGCCAGTGCGCATGCCAGTTTGTGATGTAATGCTTATTGACCAACCAGGATGCTTGAAAGCCATGTGGCCGTGCCGTCTTGGAAGCGATATCCTTCTACAATGATTGATTTAATTCTGCCCTACACTGACGTGTGTATAGCACTGTATACTCAGTGCTTTCCGAGTCTCCCCTGTGAAAAACTACACAGGCGACTCAAGTGGATTCGAGCCCACGACCCTCCTTACTAGTGCAGACGTCTTAACCTCTCGACCACCGGGAGCTTGCCCGGATGACAATTAAGAATCCCATATAGCTAGCGGGTTCTGCAATATATAGGTTGGTGAAATTTTATGTCGTCGGGACACAATGAGTTGTAGGAAGAACGTTGCCAAAACTGCGCCCTCACCCAACTAGCAAAATCCGACATAAGTATAAATTTTTTGATAGAATATGAAATTATCTACTCGGAATGGTGTAACGGCTTGTGGCAGCATTATAAATTGTTGGATTTCGCGATTACAGTTCGTCATGCAGCAACGAGTAACAGGCTAGCGAGAGTTTAGCCATTTTCAAACTTGGGCCGGTGACAGGTTCCCATTTGGGATACAATTTGATTCTGGTGCAGGCCGGCTGGCCATGCGACATGCTTGCGCATGGGCATTGCGAAATACATACATACATTCGTACTGCACTGGTGGTAGTGAATTCCGCGAGTATGTGCTCTTCGTCATATGAGCGTACGTCGTGGGGTCGAGGGTCGTGGTCGGAATGGGTGGGCAGTCTGACTTATGCCAATTATCTATTAATGATAATATCAGTCAGCCAAATTATATTCGTGCCGAGGTTGATCGTCTGTCAGATGTAATCTGCACGGCAGGCGGATCACCAACTGAATAGATTACGTGGTTGATGCGGCCAGAATACGCAGGAGAACCGACCCGAATATTTTATATAAGGGTGCGAGCAAGAAATTGGCTGATGCGGATTGAACTCCGCGACCTCGAGTCAGCCGGGATGAGTAAGTTTCATCATCTCGAGCTAACCAGCCCTGCGGGCGGTTCACCTGCGCCACCATTCATTGCCCATGGGGCCAGGTCAGAGGCCAAACCATATCTGCCGGAGGGAGCCAGATATGGTTTTGGCTCTGACCTGGCCCCATAGATAATTGGTATAGTGGACCGCCCACCAACATGGGCTGGTTAGCTCAGTTGGTAGAGCACTGTACGGTATTCGAGAGGTCGTGGACTGGAGTCCGGCATCAGCCACTTTTTCTTTGCTTGCTTCTTTATTATTATATAATATTTCCAGGTCAGTTTCTCCTTATAAATCGACGTGTACAACCACGTAAAGGCTTGTATCCCGTTGTGTGATCCCTCACTACTGCTGTTACCCAGGTTGTTTGCATTTGATCAGGGCTTGATCCCTGGCTACTCGGCAGATATGGTTTGGCCCTGACCTGGCCCCATAGAGCAATAATAGATAATTAGGCATTAGTGGTCCGCCCACCAACATATGGGCTGGTGAGCTAAGTTGGTAGAGCGCTCGGTACGGTTATTCGAGAGAAAGTCATGGTTCTGAGATCTAGCATCAGCTAATTTTTCTTGGTTGCTGATCTCTCTCTTTATATAGATATATAGATATATATATAGATAGATATAGAAATAGATACATTTTAAAAGTAGCTCCCGGATAATATTCTGATTAAGGTCTGACAATTCTCCCTCTATTTGGATAAAACATTGGATGTCAAAATATTTCGCTGTGGGGGAATGTTTTGTGTTGATATGCTCAACTTTGTATGGAAGGACTCGACATAAAGCCAGGCCATTATGCTCAACTCTCTACAATAGACTTTACCAAGGCTTTCGACCGTGTTAATCACACTATTGTGATAAAAAAACTTTTAAAACCTTGGAGTCAGAGGGTCCATAGTTTCCCATCGTCTGCCAGTTTTTTCACTGGTCGCACCCAAAATACTAAACTACTAAAATACAAAATTAGGTCCAATACTATTTCTTGCTCTTGTTAATGACGCATCGATAGAATTGCTGCAGACGATGGAAATAATGTGGATGACCTGACTTTGGGGAAATTGTCAAATTCGGGGGAACAGCAAAAACAAATACATCTTGATAATCTTTCTATTTGGTGTAAAGATAATAATGTCTTACCTAAACCCTCTAAACCTTAATTTTATTTTATGAAGGGCCTTTTTAACTTTACATATATACATTAGGTTTATAATTTTATTTTACGAAGGACCTTTTTAAACTTACATATATACATTAGGTTTTTAATTTTATTTTACGAAGGACCTTTTTAAACTTACATATATACATTAGGTTTTTAATGTTATTTTACGAAGGACCTTTTTAAACTTACATATAATACATTAGGTTTTTAATTTTATTTTACGAAGGACCTTTTTAAACTTACTTATATACATTAGGTTTTTAATTTTATTTTACGAAGGACCTTTTTAAACTTACATATAATACATTAGGTTTTTTAATTTTATTTTATGAAGGACCTTTTTAAACTGACATATATACATTAGGTTTTTAATTTTATTTTACGAAGGACCTTTTTAAACTTACATATAATACATTAGGTTTTTAATTTTATTTTACGAAGGACCTTTTTAAACTTACATATATACATTAGGTTTTTAATTTTATTTTATGAAGGACCTTTTTAAACTTACATACAATAATATAATACCCCCTATAATATAAATCATAAATTTAAAAAATATCCCTCACACATTTTAATCACCCCTCCAGTAAAAATTGTTCGATCAACCGGCTCCACAAATTATGTTATTTATGCTAATTAGGCGCCACGTGGCCTAAATCCGGCCTTCTGATTGGTCGAGAGGCCCTAAAAAAACAAGTGGAATTACTGGTCAGACGGGCTGCACTACTAATAGTCTAGCTTGCATTTGGTCATTGTCAAACTTTGTTCGCAGCTGCTGTTTTCAAATGTACATGTAACCTAATCCTCCCAGCCTTCCTTCCCTGTTGTCTCCCTTCTCTAGTTTCCTTGCAACCTCCCCTTCCTCTTTCCTTATGGATATATTTCTTCAGATGTGCCGTTCTCATTTTTCAAGGAGCAATTTATATGTATTTTGAAATTTGTATAGTGCTTATAGTTTTTTCTCCCCGGCTCGTTTCCATGTAACCTTTCCCCATGCCCGCTCTCCCCCTAATTTACCCAGCCTTCCTCTCTGTTGTCCCCCTCTCTCATTTCCCTGTAACCTTTCCAATTGCCTACTCTCCGCCTTCCCTTTTCGTACAATTATGTGTTTTTAATTTCTCCTTGAGTTTTTTTTTAATATTGCAGTCTATATGTATACTTATTTATAACTTTTTATGGTATTTTTAACTATGTAAATTTGACTGTTTTCAGCCCACCGGCTGCTTTGTCAGATTTTAGTAAACCATCAATAAAATGTTTTTATATTTTTTTTGTAAACAATTGTTTTTTTCTAAAGGGCTTTTTAGCATACAAATAATGAAAAACAACCAAATATCTGCACAGCAAACCAGGCCTTAAGATAAATATTTAAATACATTTTAACTTTCTTTCGTCAGGTTGTATTTTTTCAGTACAAATACTGAATATATTTTAACTGAATATAAGAATATGTACTTTACTTGTACTGTTGTGGGATTAAATAAGTGATCTGTCAAATATGATTGTGGCAGTCTTTGACTAGTTCATACAGAAGGCTATTTAAGAGGTGCCTCTGTAACTTCTCATACAATGTATTTATAGGAATGTAAACAACGAGGTTTTTTGGAAATTTGCATCTAATAACACCACAGCATTGTTATATTACATGCAGTGGGTAGTGTGGCATGACTCGCGTGATGACAACACAATCATCTTTAAGATTCAAGCAACAGACCAGTAACTTTCAGAAGGCAGGATGCCTCTGTAACTTTCCATCTTTATTTCCAAATTTATACTGAGAATGCTGAAAATTTGAACCTCATGATATCATGACAGTATTATACATAAAATATTTGCTATACATGTAGTGTGACCTGACTGGTGGATTTTTATATAGAGCCAACTCCACCGCTCAAGGCGCTTTTTACATTATTATCCCTGTCATCAGGCTTCTTTTTAAAAATCATTTCTGGGTCATTCTCAACTTCCTGGGAAGTATACAGCCCTGGCATCCTCTTAGGCACTCATCAACTAATACATCTCTACCCTCACCTATTTATAATCTTGGGTTAAGAGAAGTTATAATTTATGGTTATGTACGATGCATTAGATGCATATTTTGGGCATGTGCGAAGTGCGTCTTTTCTTCGTTTAGCGGAAGAAATAACCGTGAAATTGCACACCCCTTTCCTCGATGATCTAACACTTCCTCAATAACATTGATAATGAGTTTGAGGAAAACTACTGATGGATGAATGGTTCTTCGAATTCTATTTTAGCGCCTGTTTGGCTCACAACATACCTCGGCTCGACACTGTAATGTATTATAAAATTTAGGTATTTTGGTGATTTTACAGAGCAACATAATGAGAACAATATAAATATGCTATTATACAAATAATCATAACACGACGCGCGAAAACGCTCAGGGACGTGATGCCGGGCTCCTCAATCTCTCGTGCACACTGTGCACACCTTTGTGAGGCTGGGTGTGTATAATACATTGTACTGGACATGTAACTTTACATGTCGTGTAATGCATCCACATACTTAGAGAATTCCTTTCGAGACTCCTTGTTTATAAGAGAATATTTCTTGAAATTTCACGATGCTAGCATAGCCTATTTTAAAATGATGAAATTATAAAGTAAAAAGAGCTAAATGAGTCAGTACGGTCTTTGTGATTTTGACTAACCCGTTGGCCATACTATAATGAAAAGAAGTTTTTGACGAGTGCGCCGCCGCCTTAAACTGCATGGGGACAAACTACAAAAGTGACCCGAGCAGCCGACCTCTGTGTAACTTTATCTGAAATTGGCAATTATAGGTAGGTGCTGGTGCAGCATATCTAGATGCAGACACATCTTGTGTTTAAGGGGGCGGATCCATGAATTCAAGAGGAGGGGGCATGTGTATCACCCTCGGCAAATCTGTTGGTTCTGGGCCAATGCTCTCCACAGTCTGGCCCAAAACATCAGTGTAAATGTATATATAAACACGGGTTTACATCTGAAAATGATTCATCAACCTGCTGTTTTGATATGAGACACGTACTTGTATGTTGTAAAAGTCGTTGTACATAATTGTATTTTTATGTGTGCCGCCCACTGTAAATAATCTGGCCCACTTTTGGGGGGGGGGGGGGGGACAAGGCTCCCAAGAGCCAGTTCCTAAATTAAGCGCGGACGGTAATCCAAACCGGGCCTGAACACCGGTAGTCTGAGGGGACACGGTACCAGCGCACTGCCGAATCGTGCTACGAGAACGTTGGTGGTTTTTGACTGGAATTGAAATTTTATAATATTAAAGGATATCAAGATATAAATTGGGTAAACAAAATAGTTCATGCTGGAGTGAGATTTGAACCCCCAGTAATACAAATCGTTTTCAAAAGAGGTCAATACAAATTGACATATGAAAATATTTTGGTTTTTACCTTTCGTAATTTCTTTTATAAATAAAATCTTAAGTAAGACTAATTGCGATTACACCGTGGGAAATTCTCTATTGAGTAGTAATTAGTTCTGAAAAGAATTGGAGGTTACAACTCTGCCGCTTAAGTAGGCTGCACCAGGATCACAAGATGGCTGGATGCTGGAGGATTAGTGTGTTGAAGCGTGCAGGCAGAAACTGTTGGGACTGAAATCCTAGGGGTGGGGGAGAGGAGTATGTGCTCACTGAACTGAATCAGTTGTTAACATGCACAGGGGGGTGGTTGACGTAGGATATAGGAGATTCCTCAGTCTGGGGTGGGTTGTGTAGTTTGGATGTAGAAGATCCTTTGGTCCGGAGTAGTGGTCGCCAAATATCGCTGATGTAGAAACCGATGTCCTGTGGAACAGTAATCGATCTCGATGGCCTCTCTGATGCGTCTGGGGGTGCCATGTGTCGATGGGTGTGATAAGTTGAACTGCCTGCCAGTCGATTTGGTGGTCGTTGATGTGAGAGTGCTTGACGATGGCTGATTTATCAAAATCTCCTCTGCGGCTGTGTGCTCGGTGTTCTTTCAGTCTCGTAGGGAGATACCGTCCTGTTTCGCCGATGTAGACTTTGCCACACTCACAGGGGATCCGGTATACTCCCGCTCTGTTGCTGGGATCCGGTTTATCCTTGTGGGTGTGGAGAAGTCCTTGAAGTTTGCTCAGTGGGGGCTGAGTGGTACACTTGGATGCCATATTAGCATTTATTCTTATGTGAAAAAAATTGTAATTCTGAATTTCATAATTTGTTGAGGGGGCTGCCAGACCTGTGGGTCAATTTAAAATAAAAATGTTTTGTGTAGAATTGGAAGCACGTCAAATAAAAACAATAATGGATTGCGAAATATCAGGGAATTTCCCTCATTCTTTTGCAGGTCATTTATTTGTTGAACCTCTATGGTTGAACCCAGACGTGATCTCCTCGTGAACCTATAGATTGGATCCGCATGGTTGCTGAACTGTAAACAACCTTTTCAGAGCCTATATGCACGGCCGAAAATGAAATAGAAAAAAGAATACAAAAGATGTGTGTGCCTTGATATTCCAAACCCATGAGCCTGGGGCTGAAAATTAATTAAATGGTACCATTTGGAGGGACTAAATCTGTCATGTTATGTTTTCTACAAAAAAACCACGGACCGTAACAGCTATCTCCATGCCTCCAGTTTCCACCCCCACACACTACCCGGTCTATAGTCTACAGTCAAGCCCTACGCTACAACCGAATCTGTTCTGACACTGCAGACCGTGATCAGCAGTTGGTCAATCTACACAAATCCTTCATGGCCTTGGGATACAACAACAAGACTGTAACTGAATTAATAGAAAAAGCTAAATGTAGGGACCGTAGTGATCTACTACAATACAAGCCACGTGATCACACGGACCGAACACCCCTTGTGGTCACCTACAGCCCTCAACTCAAACCTCTACAGCGGATTATAAATGAACTTAACCCCATACTACAGGATGATGACACTCTCAAGTAGACCTTCAAGGATAAACCCATCATGGAGTGTCGTGGCCGAGCGGTCTAGCTTACCGGATTCAAGTTCTGGTGTTAGCAACATAATGTGGGTTCGAATCACGGCCGTGACACTTGTGTCCTTGAGCAAGACACTTAATCATAATTGCTTCTCTCCACCCAGGGGTTAAATGGGTACCTGTGAAGGCAGAGTTGGTTTGCTCTATATGCGCTAGAAATGGCAGCAATTGAGCTGTATACTCCCCAGGGAGCTGAGATGGTTTCAGGAATGATTTATGAGCCTTATGAGCCTTATGAGCAGGGATAATAATATAATGCGCCTTGAGCACCACTTAGTTGGTGGATACGTGCGCTATATAAATCCACACATTATTATTATTATTATTGCCTACAAACAACCCCCAACCCCCGAGCCCGCCTTGTCAGCAGTGCACTGAACAGCCCCATCAACAATGGAACAACGCCCTGCAATAGCCAAAGATGCCAACTTTGCGCCCACATTAACACTGACACCCAGATCATCGGACCCAATAATGTCCCATACACCATCAAGGGTTCATTCAGCTGTAACTCCTCCAATGTCATCTATGCCATCACTTGTACACGATGCCCTTCAGCTGTTTACATTGGACAGACAAGCCAGTCCCTACGGCAACGGATGAATAACCACAAGTTTGACATCAGGAATATGGATGACCAGAAGCCTGTGGCTGAGCACTTTAATCTACTTGGCCATTCACTTCAACACTTCAAAGTAGCAGTTCTCAAACAAGGACCATTGAAAACCAAACTTCAAAGGGAAGTGTCGTGGCCGAGCGGTCTAGCTTACCGGACTCAAGTTCTGGTGTCGAATGTGGGTTCGAATCCCGGCCGTGACACTTGTGTCCTTGAGCAAGACACTTAACCATAATTGCTTTTCTCCACCCAGGGGTTAAATGGGCAGAGTTGGTTGATTAGCCCTATATGCGCTGTAATGGCAGCAATTGAGCTGTATACTCCCCAGGGAGCTGAGATGGTTTCAGGAATGATTTATGAGCCTTATGAGCCTTATGAGCAGGGGTAATAATATAATGCGCCTTGAGCACCACTTAGTTGGTGGATACGTGCGCTATATAAGTCCACACATTATTATTATTATTATTATTATTATTATTATTAGCTGATCAAAGGATTATTCACACCCTGAACTGCATTGAACGAGGACTGAATAGAGACTCTGGCTTCGTGTCCCAATATACACGATTAACTTCATGAGTCACCGCCACCTTTTGTTTGCCACCTCCTCCCAGACTGTATATTAACTCTGACTTCTCTTGTCCTTCTACATTGCATCTGATCATATTTTATACCTCCATGATCTGATGAAGTAGCTGTAGCTACGAAAGCTTATGCCTATTTTTAAGTTTAGTTAGTCTTAAAAGTGCTACCATTTATATATATATATGTTTTCTACTTTAATGTTAAGCCATAGATCCCGTGTACTAGATTATCCCTAACCCCCTAGGTATTCTGGCTAGGAACCTTCCTCACTTTTTGAAACATGCCCTTATCATCAAAATACACCATGCATTTCCGATTGATGCTTTCATATTGGCACTTATGGCCTGTACTTCTTGGACAGGTAGTAATTCTTTGACCCATTACAGAAGGAGGTGAAAGTACCAGTTTCCAACAGTGCTGAATTTTTTCAAAAAAGTGCCCCTTGGAGGATTTTGGAGGATATGGGGTGGTTAGGGTTATTTGATTAGACTAGATTATTTTTAAGTAATGCACGTACAAAAGAACCAAGAATGCTTATTATGGAAGAGTAGGGGATACCCCAGTTTTTTCTTGTTCGTAGCAAGCACCTACAAGTTTCCTCAGGCTTTCACGCTACAGTTAGTGTGCTTTTGTGGAATCCTTGATTGCATTACCAGAAATGTATAATAAAAAATATGAACATCTCTAAGAGATGAAATCACCATCCTGTGATGTATTATCTCTGGTCTGGACGACGTCATTCGACCCCAATATGTCGTCTTCCCGGTGATAAATTATCTTGGTAACTCGACAAGCTGGATGGCACCTGCAGAGCTCCGTACTTGCAGGACTGCAGGATGCTCTATACAGCTTCCGCTTATACTGAGTACTTTAGAATGCGGATATAAACGTATGATATTAGTACTTTGCTTTGATCCTTGATAAATACATCTTGATTTTAGTCAAATACCCCTACGAATCTTTGTATTCTCCTTATAACGTGTTATTTCAGTCAATAATATTATATCATGAAATAATTATTGTATCGTCTCTTTAGGATGGTATGGTTTTACCCATGCCATTATTTAGCAGATCCACACTGTAAAAATGGTGTTTAGAATTCAAACACTTTTCTAAACACTTAGCTTGTACTCACTTTTTTCACATATATTTAGCCTAAAACATGTTTAGATTGTGCTTTTCCGTGATGTGTGTTTGAATGCTAAATAGCCTATCATATGAACAGGCGTCAAAAGCTAAGCACGTTTAGCTTTACTGTACAGAGGATGGCCGTTTAATATTTTAAATACGATATGGTCGGTTTTCCTTATTTAATCAAAACAATTTATCCATGCAAATCTAACTCTTGGATTTCAAGGATAAAAAATGGGGGGGGGGATGAAACTTGAAAACTTTAAGAATGATTAATTTTACTAACTCGGATGTTTCATTGCAAAAAGTGATATTACATCCTAAGTACCATAATGATTTACGTGTTTTTATGTTTTGCCTCCCTAGCTCATTATTTGGGCCTAACCACATAGCCTTATAATGGACCTAAAAACCAAATGCAACTAAACCACAATTTGGATCCTCAACAGTGGGGGTCTGCTGGGAATCGGACTGACTGCTCTCTGTAATGCATGACGGGTCACGTTCAAGTTGGGACTTCCCATAACAGTTCCCGTCGCTTTGCATTGAGAATAATACAAACAAACGAATGCCCCCCGAATTAATGTCTCTAGAACCGGGCCTGTTTTGCCTCCCTGAGCTCATTGACATTTGGGCCTAACCACAGTCTTATAATGGACCTAATAACCAAATGCAACAAAACCACAATTTGGAGCCTCAACAGTGGGGGGTCTACTGGGCCGAATCGGAGTTTTTTTTTTGTAGCGACTGACTGCTCTCTGGGCTAATGCATGACAGGTCACTTTCAAGTTGGGATTTCCCATAACAGTTCGCTTTGCATTGAGAACAATCCAAACAAACGGATGTGTTACCCATGGTTGCAAGGGATGACAATGGGTAAATACGTGGGTAACTCCCCGATGATAATTATGCGATGTTATTGGGTAAGAGTCTAATAATACCTGTTCAGACAGGTATAAGAACCAACCAATCAGTATTGACAGTTTGTCAACCTCGTCCCCAGGGCTTTAAACAGTTTATGCATACCTTGTATATAATATACCCACTGCTCTCTCCCCGACCTTCCGTGATTGAAGTAGGCCTGTACCTATCAAAACCCAATATATTTGTTCTGCGACTGAACGGAAAACAGCTAAATTAATCTGGAAACAGCTGAGAAGTGTCTAACCATTGGCTGCCCAGACTCTTACATCTCCAGAAAGCCGTCTGTACTGTTGGACTTTGTGTAAAAAGAAACAACATCGGCGATGCTTTTCAGGATTCTGGTTGTTATGTCTGTTGTGTTCCTCCTCGCAACTCCTGCGGGTAAGGATGTTTCATTGTCAGTTATTTTCAGAAGCCGTCCATAATTAGCAGTATTATATGAAATACTTTTCAAGACCCCCTCCCCTAAAAAATTACTATTCAACCTGTTTTCACTATGGCTAGAGCAGCATTCTGAACTACATAAAATCAACACTATTTTTCAAAGACATGCTGGAATGGCAACCCCTCCCCAGTAGTTCTATCTGCACTACCTTGAAAATGTTGTCAATGCTGGACGGCCCCTTAGTTAAGACTTCATAACTTTGTGGCCATAAATTTGTCAAGGGAAGGGCGGCGACATATGTTTTTAAAAACAGCTCCCGGATAATATTCTGATTAAGGTCACAAAACAATTCCCCCTCTCTTTGGGTAAAACATTGATGTCAAATATTTCACTGTGGGGGGAATATATGTGTTTTAAGTTTTGTAAACAGTTGTTTTTAAATAAATAAATAAAAATAAACTTTCTCCTTGGCTACGCCGGTTATCACTGGAGCACAAACATAAATAATATTATCTACAATAATCAGTGCACAAGTGAAATCCAATCCAGTGGCTGTTATATGCACATTTTTAAAACCCATCAACCAAAATACCCAAAATATATGATTTTTCGTGCAGTACTCTCATTAATTGATGACTACTTCTGCCATGTTTTTTGTAGAATAATTATAGGTCTATGGCATACGTAGCCACTAAGAAAAATTTTGTTTTATTTTTATTTTTTTGATCAAGAAGCCAGTACGATTTAATTAAGAAAGAAGGTATACAGAACGTTAGTAATTTATATGATTACAAAAATTACAAACTTGCAAAAATTATTATCCGAAAGTTTTATATAGTAAAGTTGGTATAAAAAAGGTTAAAAGGTACCATCCGTTGTCTGAACGGCTCTTATGTCAACGAAAACACAAACAAAATGTGCACATGTTTACACAAAAATCAACGCTCGTGTAAATGTAGCACCTGTTCGTCCGTCACTGATCAGACCTACAGATGTTCAACTAGGCCTATTGGTAATTTAAAAACAAATTTCAGTTCAGTTTACCTTGAAGGTTTATTCAGCAATTTATTGATACATAATTATACAAAACAGCCATTCCATAGAGACTCGCGTGACAAACCCACTCATATTTTAACTTTGCCCTGCTCTCTACTACACCTTGCTTTCAGTGAACTCTGATTAAAAAATATAACAAGGGGTCTGTAATTATTGAAAAATAGAACAGAACAATCTGCGACTCTCCTGACGACGGCTAGAGTAGACTAGTCGAAACGTTGAGGAACAAACCAACCAACCGGCTCTTCTCAGAGCAATCGCTTCTTCCACGAAGAGATCATTACATGGTGTCACCCAAAAGAACTCAATTATATTGAAAACAAGTTTGAAAAGAAACACCCACCTCACTCAATTATATCCAATTAAGAAAACGTGACTCGCGTGACGGCTCATAAATGTAAAATTCTGCGTCACTGTATAATATCACCGATGTTTGTCCAATGAGTGAAAGCTTCAACATTTTCTGTAACTTCATCTGAAAAGAACAACAGATGCGCTATATGACACCACTCAAATTCTAAAGAAAATAATTTCAAGTTTTACAAAATCTAAATGATTATGTAATGTGACTCATGTGACACTGACATAACAATGTGACTCTCGCAACAAGTGGAAAATACACAATCGTTACAGCAGGATATTGGCATAACAAGAACTTGAAATTCAAACCTTTCCATAAATAACTAACACCAAAGCAGCCTTTAAAAACGGCAAATCAGGATCAAATACACTTATTAAGCCTTACATTGTTAAGCCTACATTCTTCTATAGGCAGTATAATTACAAACACACGTTAGTTAAGTCATTGGTTCACTTACTGTGACAAAAGCTATTTTACATGTTAAATTAACTGGCCAATTTGTTTTAGACAGAACAAAAGGTTACCTAGAATATTATGAACCTTGCTCAAATTCTAAAGGTTCTTTTAAAATACGAAGAATGAAATCATCCAAATAGGCTCATCTGCATTGCATAGCCAACCAGGGCCGTAAGATATATATATATTTCAACACATTTTGATCTTTCTGCAGGATCAGTCAGGTTGTAATTTTGTACAATACTTGCCAAATACAAATATCAGATGATTTTAACTGAATATAAGAATATGTACTTTACATGTACTGTTAACGTTGGAATAAAAACCAAAGAGGCGTTTAATTTTGTATGTGTCACAAATATAATTGTGACATCTCTTTGACTCAGTTCATGCCTGTCACTACCAAAATTCTAAAGACATCTTGAACATGAATTTCAGTTGAGTAATTTGTTTTCGAAAGGCAAGAGGTTCCTTCTGTAACTTTCCATACAGTGTGTTTCAAAGAATAGTGCACGTTTTGGAAAAATTTGGGAATATAATACCACGTTAGTGGTAGTGTGTGCATGACTCGCGTCACTCAAGCAACAATGAACAAACCAGTACATTTTCAGAAGGCAAGAAGCCTCTGTAACTTTCCATAAAATACATTGCATTTGCATGCAAGAATGTATCATAAGATTGCTGAATTTGAACTTAATAAGGCCCAAAAATCTCCAGTTTCTGGTCTCGCATCGCCTATTACCGGTGCGTGGGGTACAGGTTATTTTTTGCTGTGAAACGATGTCCAATTTCATCAAAATTCTGCCGCGCTGTTTTTTTACGACTTTTTCACCCTCAACAAGAGAAATGGAGAACAGAAACAGAAATTAGCAGTTATAAAGCTGCCCCTGATCAGGGTGCTACGATGGCGGGGGTGCTTGTTATACACCCATTACAACTTCTAAGTTTCATAATATTTTTTAGAATATCTCAACAAGTATTGCATGAATTTTAAAATTCAAAAAGCAAATGACAGGAATGACATGTTCTACACAGCTCGTAATGGAAATGGTTGAAATTTAGTCATGCATGCACAATTGACAGTGATTTGAATGAAAATTCAGCTGAAAAAGTTGCAGTACAAAGCATTGCTTCAATGGCATGTTACACATGTAGTTTTCTGTAAGAACTCATGCATCAATAAATTTAAAAATACACAGTGCCTAAAAATAAATGAGTCTTGAGAGATGTTTTAAATTGACTCAATGAAGAGAGCATGACGGATACCAGATGAGTAGTTCATTCCAAATGCTGGGTGCAGCAGTATAGAAACCCTTGTTAGCCGCAGTTAAATGTGTAGTTGGCTTTTTTGAAGATCCGGGAATCAGAATTTGAACGGAGTCCGCTGTGGTTAGGTTGGTATGGTATAATAGCTCACAGAGATAGGGATGCGGCCCAGAATCAGTAACACAAGAGTCTCTTTTCGTTGGACTTCTAACGTATTATATATACAACTTAACTTGAAGTTAAAACTCCTGAACGACTCGCAAAAGTAAAGCTCACGGTTGAGGGAAAAATCTTCAACTATTTGACGCGCGGCGACACGTTGTCTTAAATGTCGTGAAGAACCACACACCTTTACCCACCACTACTCATTCATTTCTATTCTAATCCTTCTAATCATACCGCTATACCAAATGTGTCCCATGTTTATACGAAAATCATCCTTCTATAACAAATTCTAACGTCTTCACGTAAAAACAAGTTTAATTTACTGGAAAGAAAGTCCTAGAAACTTAAAGGACTGTCGCTTTAAAGGTTTGTTCATAAAGGATCATGAGGAAACACCGTTATTTTGAACAAAAATACTAAATTCATTTCATATCTAAAAAAAAACTATTTTTGTGACTCGCGTGACAGTAAAAATATAGTAAAGATTTTTTCTATTTATTTCAAAAATTGAGAGAGTCAAATACAAATTGTCAGAATTGGATAATTCTCACTATAGGCCTCACGTGTACTTGATAATCACATATTAGCACTTAGGGTCGTCTGTGAGAAAACTATTATAATTAAAGACCTGTGGGACAATTTGTAAAAGTTTTGTGTAGAATTGGAAGCACATATTATTGTCAGATAAAACGACAGTGGATCGGAAATTTCAAGAATTTCCCAATACCTTCAGAAAACTTTATTCTTTCAGCCAGGTCACTTCTTTGTTGAGCCCAGACGTGATCTCCTCGTGAATCTATAGATTGGTTGCTGAACTGTAAACAACCTTTTCAGAGGCTGTGCATGGACGAACATGAAAGAGGAAAGAGATATAAAAGATGTGTGTGCCTTTGATCTTAATAGCCCGGGGCTAACAATTAATTGAACGGTACTATTTGGAGGGACCAAATCTATCAGAAGGTGCCATAGCAGGTCCCGTATACTAGACTGTTATAATAGACTAGATTATTTAAGTAATGCACGTAAAAGAACCAAGAATACTTATCATGGAAGAGTAGGAGTACCCAGTTTTTTCCAGCACCTACAGGTTTCTTCAGGCTTTTCAAACTACAGTTACTGTGCGTTTGTGGAATCGTTGATTGCATTAACAGAAATGTACAATAAAAATATTAACATCTCTAAAAGATGAAATCACTATCAACTGTGATGTATTATCTCTGGTCCCTGATGACGTCATTCGACCCCCGAGATGCCATCTTCCCTGAAAATAAATATCTGACTCGACAAGCCGGATGGCACATCAAGAGGTCTGTACTTGCAGTACTGCAGGATGCTCTGATATACAACTCTCCGTTTTCGCTACTTTTAGAATGCAGATATAAACGTATGTTAATGGTAGTTTAACTTTGGTCCTGATAATGGTCTTGATTTTAGGCAAATAAGAATCTTTGTATTCTCCTAATAGCGTGTTATTTTAGTCAATTATTTTTATATCATGAGCAAATGTATCTCGTCTCTTTAGGGAGGTATAGCTATACCCACATCATTATTTAGCCAAAAGTACACACGGCTTTAGAGACCTGATCAGGCTGGTCACGCCAATAAAGTGTTGCCTGTGATGATTGGGCCAGCTTTAGATGATACACTGGTTAAAAACATGTGGTCGAGTTTCCTTTATTTTGTACATCACTTACAACCAGCCTCCCTATATTTGGGACTCAACCACATGACTTTATGTGGTTTTAAACCATAATGCAACAAAACTTTAAGTTGTTCCTCAATAGTCAACTGTGAGTCGGAGTTTTGTTTTGGTCACGTTTGACTGTAATGCATGACTGTTCCTGTCGCTTTGCATTGGGCGAGAACAACTCCAAACAAATATGAATGTGTTACCCATGGTTGCAAGGGATGATAATGCATTGGGGGTGATGGGTAAATACGTGGGTAAATACGGTAGGAGGCCAATCACATCTCTCAACCAATCAGTGTTGACAAAGTTTGGTAATCTCGTCCCCAGGGTTTTCAAGCAGTTTCTGTATACCTGGACCCACTGCTCTCTCCGACCTTCCGTGATTGTAGTATAGGCCTATGTGCTTACACTTCAGATTTATCATCAGATCATATTCAGAGTCCGTGCTGTAAGCACGTACCTACCAAAACTCATTTGTTCTACGACTAAACGAAAAGCAGATTAAGACATTTTCAAACAGCTGAAGAAGCGTCTAACCGTTGGCTGCCCGGACTCTTACAAAACGCGGCGTCTACTGTTGGACTTTGTGTAAAAAGAAATAGCTTCGGAGATGCTTTTCAGGATTCTTGTTGTTGTTTTGTCTGTTATGTTCCTCCTCACAACTCCTACGGGTATTGGTTTTTGAACTTGTTTCATTGTCATTTTTTTCAGAAGCCGTCCAAAATTAGCAATATTTCAAGTTATGTATGACAGAGAGTACTGCATTTCCCGACCCCCCTCCCTAAAATTAGGACTTTGCAACTTTTGTCCAGCGTTCTGAACCGCAGATATATATTTTTAACGACGTGCAAGACTGGCAAGTCCTTTCCTCCCAGACCCCCGGGGTACTGTCTCTACTTCCTTGAAAATGTCAATTTTTGACAGCCCCTCTGCATCGTAATTATGTAAGACACAAATGCAAATTTCAAAATGTAATGATTAGTGACGTAAGTAACAAAGAGGACACAGTTGTACGGGGCCCAGGCGCGTAGTTGTCGAGAGAGAGGAGGCGAAATATTGTTTGAAAGAAGTAGCACCCGGAATATATTTGCTGGAATTTGTTTTATTTAGGCCACTGGACAATTACCCTCCCTTTACAACAGTAAACTGAGATCAAATATTTCGCTGCGGGTA
>CM055824.1:37689158-37760859 GCA_029582265.1 Zoroaster sp. YZ-2022 | reverse complement strand
TGTCTGAAGTAGCACAATAAAATAGATTGGTGAATTAGCCTCGCAGGTTGTTCCACACACTTTCGTACAGATTGTCCTCTCTGTATATGTGACAACGCCATAGGAGTGGGGTTTGTAAAGAAAAAGTTAAGCAAGTTAATCACCCTTCAATTCGCACCTTCACCCAAGGTTTGAATCTCGCTCAGTAGCCAACACAGCGTGAGGTCACTGCCTGTAATCCAATGCAATACATGTGTGTGTGAGTTGGTTTTGTGTATAAGAGTGTGCAGTGTATAATGTAAGGGGGTATAGAGTCATGTGCATGCTCAGATGAAAATCCTATAGGAAAGAAAGAACAGTGAATCCATCCCGAATCCTGTTATACTGTTAAAATAATCTAATCCTCCTAAATAATAATAAATCAACACTGTAAAATATTACCCGTAAAATTTACGGTCGAAAGTCGTGCAGCGAGTTGCCACCTTTCTACCGTATTTTTTACGTGTGGACCGTATTGTATTTTACGTTAAACCATTATTTTTACGGTGAAAAGTCTGTTAATACTACGGGTAACGTATTTTAATGGCAACCGTAATTTTTGTAATGCTTTTTACCGTTTTTATACAGTTTACTACACTGCCAGGTAAAGCACCGTAAATTTTGCGGTGGAAGTTTTACAAATTGTGCTGTACATTTAACGGGATTTTTGTATGGATGGAACGTTGCATTTGCTATGGGATGGATCTGCAGATATTGGAATTAATTGGAATTAATCGATGCAACTGTTTATTGTACGCAGTGTCTTTCACTTACCTACATGTACACGTAGTCTGGTTCTTTTTCAACCACTCCTGATCCTCTCCAGTTACTAATGTACAGAACATGTATCCGTTATATATACTGTGTTTTCGAAACTCTTTTTAGTCATGGTGGCATGCAATTATAATCTATACTTCAATATTTAAAATTTTGAATGTACCTTTTTACATAAACATAGAAAAGAACATCAAAATCTTACATTTTTAATCATAAAATTAACAATAAATTATTTGAAAATGGCCTTAAATCACCCATTTTACTATTATTTTAACCATTGAAATTATTCGAGCGCAAAAGCTATGTCAAAGTAAGGTCGTGGATCATTTACATATTGGATATATCCCAGAGTGCAATGGGAGCGGCCATAATACGGGTTTCGGCCATAAAACAATGAGAAAGGGATGATTACGGTAATTCACCGTAAAATTTACAAACTTTTCGGCGTAAAATTACGGTAATTTTTTACAGTGAATCCTTGAAAAGAAAACTAACATAATAACATTCATTTTATATCATGGAGGACTCTTCCTTCCTCCGTGATTTTACATAGTGTAAATTGTTCCAGATAAGTACATGTAGTGTTGCAGATGTTGTGCCGGGTAAACTGCTGGAATTTGTTTAGCCCGCATATTCAAAGGAAAACGATGAATTTGCGAAAGGGGTTCGAGAAAAAGAAAATTTCCTAAAGTTTAAAGACTAAAAGCGATTTTGGTTAATTTGTTTCCTGATTTCATTTTCCTTTTTCTTTTTGATTATTATATTTTAAAAAGAAAGTTACAGTTGCTTTAGAACCCATCTATTAAAAGCGCTGGCTCTTACTTGGCTGTGAACACTCATTTTATCAGGATATACTATAGACGCATATTGAAATGCAATACAGACATGTAGGCGTGAAAAGAACATATCTTTTCTTGTAAGCTTTAGTCATATGAATGTATTGAAATAAATCACAATGAGGGTTGCGCTCAGATGATTTTGCAAAAAGCATAGCCTAGCTTTTCAAACTGCAACTGATTACTGGATAGAATAACCAAATGTCTTTGAATATCATGTCTGTTTTTAATGGAATAATGCAGACCGCAACCCTCATTGTGACCCTTATTTCATCATTACGTTTTCATATGACTAAACTTCCCAATAGAAAAAAGATCTGTAATCTTTTTCTTTCACGCCTACATGTTTGTGTATTCCAAAATACTAGTGCGTATAGTATAGGCCTACCCCATAAAAATGTTCACAGCCAAGTAAGAGCCAGCGCTTTAATAGATGGGTTCTAAAGCAACTGTAACTTTCTATAAAATATAAATAATCAAAAAGGAAAAGGAAATCGAAAACAAACTAAACTGAAATCGCTTTTAGTCTTTCAAGCACTTTAAGAATCTTACTCTTTTCTCTGAACCCTTTTCGCAAATTCTGCGTTCGGGCTCTTTTGAATATGCGGCCAAAACAAATCTGTTTACGCAGTCACCCTGTTACAACACTACATGTACTTATCTGGAACAATATACACTATGTAAAATCATGGAGGAAGGAAGAGAACATTCCTCCATGATAAAATGAATGTTATTATGGTTTTTTTTTCAAGGATTGATTTATTATTATTTAGGAGCATTATAACAGCAAAAGAAACGTCACCCCCTAAATTTTGATAAGTCTGAGAACATGTTTAGCTTATGTGTCCTCAGACGTCATGCATGACGAATTTTGAGGTCAACCAAATTTGCCACATTGTGTTCGTGTTACACTCCATACTCATAATATTCTTCATTAAACAAATTATATTAATTATAAAATGAAAATAATAAATATTTTTAGGGGTGACGTTTCTTTTGCTGTTATGTATATTATTTTAACAGTATAACAGGATCCAGGATGGATTCACTGTTCTTTCTTTCCTATAGGATTTTCATCTGAGCATGCACATGACTCTATACCCCTTTATATATACACTGCACACTCTTATACACAAAACCAACTCACACACACATGTATTGCATTGGATTACAGGCAGTGACCTCATGCTGTGTTGGCTACCGAGCGAGATTCAAACTGATTCGCCTTCAAACAAACATTGGGTGAAGGTGCGAATAGACACAATCGGCGACCGGAGTCACGTGACTCATAGTGGGTATAAAATGTAAACAAAGTAACCAAGCAAGCGACGCGCAGTGTATGGAAAAGCATGGCTTCTTCCGAGTGCTTCTGCTGTACATGAGGCACATCATAGATGTTGCATTTGTTGGTTGGAACACGAGTTTAAGTTCTCTAAATCGATCGGAGATGTTCCCAATTTTAATTTCCAAACATTACGCACATTATCAATGTGCGAAGAAGTTTTTATCCGGAACTAGGGCAAGGCTCGGCCACCACTCATTTTGGGGCGATCTTCAATGTTTGTTCAACTCTTTTATATAAAAATACATCACAGACTTTAAAAAAAAAATGAAATTTTCACAACTTTAGAAAAACTTCCAGTCGGCAGCAAAGAACGTCAATGTCGCGTTTTGGGGACCTTCGTATTTTAACGTTTTCGACTTAGTGTTTGCGTCACTAAATGATCGATATCTTCACAACGATCGCAGTTTAGTGGATGAAAATTACACATTAGATAGTTCATTAGTTATTCCTCACCTCAGTAAAGTATCAATTTTCTATCTGAAGCGATGTGGATTAAACAGATTTTTTAATTTCCAGCTATCCAGAACTGGGAAAATCCGAAACCGGGAAAACGACTTTTAGTAAATACAGTAGAGTAGTACGGTACGCCAGTCTCCTACGACTTTGACAAAGTCACAAAGCATACATGAATTCCAGAGCCTAAATTGCACAGAGATTCTAGAATGAATATAACATGATTTTGAACATTCGATCAGTTTGCCTTCCCTTGCCATTCAGCTCGTCAATGGGTCGTTGTTTTAAAACCCTCCATCATGGAGCTCCCTATGTTTATACACAGCGCACTGCTGGTTTGTTGTTATTTTGTACCCACTATACATCACATGACCACTACTAGCTCGGAGTCGCCGATTGTGTCTATTGAAGGGTGATTAACTTGCTTAACTTTTTCTTTACAAATCCCACTCCTATTTGTCACATACACTGTAATAGAGGACAATCTGTACGAAAGTGTGTTCTTAATGGCAGCATCCTGTACAACAAAACTGTAGTTTTCTGCAAAATCTGCAACTACCAAGATCTCACCAGGTTCCAATTTGTCCTAAGTGTGTTGAAGAAAATGGCTCTGCTGTTTGGCAATGAAGTCATGACGTAATAATTTAGTGAGACCAGCCATGAAAGAATCCAAGAAGTCATCCACCGTCTGAATCTTGGTTTCAGAAGTGTTGAGCGGTCAGTTGTTGTCCACTGCTTATATTCAATCTGGTCAATCATGTTGTCCGGCCTCCATATAATTATCAAGCTTATCTCGTAGGATACTTATAATTGTTCCTGGACATTCGTCACATTTATCTATGAAACATTCAATGCGTGGTGGGTTACATTGCATGGAAGCAAGGCAGTCACAGTAGTATGTTATCTCCCCATTTGTCACGCATTCCAATCATTTGCTCCACTTAACATGAGTTTCACATTTTGATGTGTAGTATAAACACATACAGAATGTGTTCCACTAGATCCGGCAAGGATGCACTGCTTTGGCCAAAGTTCAGCAAATTTTGAAAATCCAACGAGGGGGTGAAAGGGATCACCTCATGAGTTATGGCATGAATTATACTTTGCATTACCAGGGTAACGCAAGAATTTCACCAATCTATATATATCGCGGAACCCGCTGCTATATAGGATTCTAGCCGGCCAATCGACATCGGGCAAGCTCGGTGGTCGAGAGGTTAAGACGTCTGCACTAGTAAGCAGGAGGTTCGTGGGTTCGAATCCCGCCCGAGTCGCCTGTGTAGTTTTTTCACAGACACTCGGAAAACACTGAGTATGCATGCAGTGCTATACACACGTCGGTGTAGGGCAAAATTAAATCAATTATTACCAGGGTAACATGGTTTTTAATGTACATGTACATAGTACTATACATTACACTGTACATGTACATTATGTACATGTACAATGCATACATTTTCAGTTTTTGTCCTTACGAGCCAGTGTTTAAATAATCATAACTGAAAAACTGTAAGAGCGCCCATCTCAAATCTTTCTGGAAATGTTGCTTACATCTTAAGCTAACAATACAAAAATACGCATTTTGAAAAATACGCATTTTCGCAAATCAAGGTCAAAGTTCATATAATTACGTAACTTGTTGTGGTACGTGGTATAATTTTGATTTTATTTTATGAAATGAAGGCCATTTCAAGAGCTTTAAAATGATGTAAAGTTTATCTCTGTAGGTGCTTTACTTTTGGAGATATGGCTGTCCGAACATAGCAGGTCATAACTTTGACCGGATTTCGCGCAGAAAAGATAAGACGCTCTGTGGAACGGGCCAGAAGGACGCACATGACCCTATACTAATGAGTGCACATAGCACGGATGTTTATTGAAAACAATATGTCAGTGGACTAGACCATTTCATATTATGGGGATGGCGGTGGATGTTTCAAAGTATTGGTACGGACAATATAATTAATAAGTACATGTACTGTGCTGTGCACATCAATACAAAATACAACTCAAGATTTCAGAGTTTTAAAATGTTCAACTTCAGCAACTTTAGTTATTCACATTCTTCCACAAAATCAAAGTAAAGATGGCCCAGAAAAGTAATGGTGTGATCCGAATAGCAAGTACATCAAACTTTTTTTTTTTTTAATCGAAGTTGGCTAAATTTTCTTTAAAAGAGTGGATTTTAATATGAATTGACACGGAATGACCCAGGAGATCACGTCTAGGCTCAACAAAGAAGTGACCTGACTAAAGAACAAAGTTTTCTGAATGTATTAATTAGGGAAATTCCCCGAAATTTCCCAATCCACTGTCGTTTTTATCTGACAATAACATGTGCTTCCAATTCTACACAAAACTTTTCACAAATTGTCCCACAGGTCTTAATTATAATGGTTTTCTCACAGACAACTATAAGTGCTAATATGTGATTATCAAGTACACGTAGGCCTATAGTGAGGATTATCAAATTTGACAAATTTGTTTTTGATTCTCAATTTTTGAAATAAATGTTAATATTTTTGTTATTTTCACGCAAATTGTTTTTTACATATGAAACGAATTTAGTATTTTTTGTTCAAAATAATGGTGTTTCCTCATGATCCTTTATGAACAAACCTTTAAAGCGACAGTCCCTTTTAAGTTTCTAGGACTTTCTTTCAGTAAATTCAACTTACGTGAAGACGTTAGAATTTGTTAAAAGGATGATTTTCGTATAAACATGGGACACATTTGGTAGTAGTGGGTGGGTAAGGTGTGTGTGGTTCTTCCGCGACATTTGATGAAGTGTCGCCGCGCGTCAAATAGTTGAAGATTTTCCTTCCATCCGTGAGAATTATTTTGCGAGTCGTTCAGGAGTTTTAACTTCAAGTTAAGTTGTATATAATACAGTTAGAAGTCCACGAAGAGACTTTTGTTATTGAAGTTTGAGAACTGGGCAGTTTTATGAATCCCACCGTATGTTTGGAAATCACAATATTTATCGCCGATTCAAGTCACCAAGCTACAGTGGCGCACTTAAGGGGGGGGGGGGGCTCGGGCCTGCTGATTTTTAATTAAGTAAGAAAAGAAGTGGCCGGAAAAGAGAGTAAAATCTGACCAAAAGTCCAGTCTACAGAGGAGTTCAGCAAGGAGTAGGGCAGTGGTACAAGGTATGGGGGCTCAGGAGACTCAAGCTCCCCTCCAAAAGTTTACCATTTATTCCACTCATATTTTACGGTGTTGCGTGTGCATGTGCATGTAAGCTTGAAGGGCCACCAGTATATATAACAAGCATTCCCCGCCATGGTGCACCCTGATCAGGGAGCAGCTTTACTTAATTTTAATTTCTGTTTCTGTTCTCCATTTCTCTTGTTGAGGTCGTTGGCTGTCGTTGAGGTTACTCGTAAATGGTTTTTAGAATTTTAAAACTCCCGCATTATAATCAACTCCTTTCCACAGTTTGTACACAATGGTCCAGGATCGGGTTTCAATTTACAAAGATTATGTGACACTCTGTTAGCAAAAACCGACTGGATAATATTGGGATTTGGTTTTTCCGCCAAATTCGTTTTTGAGAAAATTTAGCTCCGCCCGGGAATGATCACAAACTTTACGTCCGCAATGAAAGTATTTAAATATAGAAATCTGACAGACGAAACAAACTCAAGTTCTTTACATCAAGAGGAGCAATGGGCAATCAATTAATCAAATCAAAAATTATATGTATAGGCCTAAGTTCCCACTTGAAATTATATGGGAGGTAAAACCCTATTAGTCCGAATCATGCCGTAATGTCTTCTTTTTATGACTATAGAAACCACCAGGAAACATTTAGCACGTGCCGTAGGTTCACTGACGAGCACGAGTAGGGACATGGCTACAGCCGCGCCAGCGGGTATGGTTTGGGGGCCGCCATGTCTCTCCCCGATGTCGGATTTCGAAAAAAATTGAGCCTTGGTGCGCCACTGCCAAGCTAGTCATTCATTAAACTGTTAGCCAATTTAAGGTATAAGCCACTTAAATCTAAAGCATAATCTTCTAGGAATTTCTACTATAACACTAAAACACTGAAAATTGAGTAAAGGTGTTACGGCCAGTGTTATTCCCACAGCGGTATAATTTGCGATTTGCTAGTACTCCCGATATTTCTAGATGCAGCAAAGAAAGTTACACTCGTCATTTGTAACAATAACAATTATTGTTCAAATGGTTTAATTAACACAAAGTAATCAATATTACATCATTATTAAAGAGGTTAAATCAAGCTTTATACAATGATCATAAATTATCCATATTCAAAGTATGATGGCTAAGAGAGGCCGCATAAATCGGGCAAACGTTGATAACCCTATGTGAAATTGGACATCGTTTCATAGCAAAAAAAATAATAACCTAAAAATTCCCACGCACGGTTAGTCAAAAAAGAAAATAAAACAATAATTTTCTAAGTGGCTACGCATATTTTGGGTATTTTGGCTGATGAGTTTAAAATTTGGATGTGCATAATATCAGCCACTGGATTTAACGTGTATGCACTGATTATTGTAGATACAATTATATGTTTGTGCTCCGGTGATAACCAGCGCGTAGCCAAGGGAGAAAGTTTATTTTATTTATTTGTTTAAAAACAACTGTTTACAAAAATTAAAACACATATATTCCCCCACAGCGAAATATTTGACATCAATGTTTTACCTAAAGAGAGGGGGAATTATTCTGTGACCTTAATCAGAATATTATCCGGAAGCTATTTTTAAAAAGTCGCCGCCCTTCCCTTGACAAATTTCTGGCCACAAAGTTCTGAAGTCCTATTAAGTGGCCGTCCAGTATTCACAACATTTTCAAGGTAGTGCAGACAGAACTACTGGGGGAGGGGGTTGCCATTCCAGCATGTCTTTAAAAAATAGTTTTCATTTTATGTAGTTCAGAATGCTGATCTAGCCACAGTGAAAACAGGTTGAATAGTAATTTTTTAGGGGAGGGGGTCTTGAAAAGTATTTCATATAATACTGCTAATTATGGACTGAAAATAACTGACAATGAAACATCCTTACCCGCAGGAGTTGCGAGGAGGAACACAACAGACATAACAACCAGAATCCTGAAAAGCATCTCCGATGCTGTTTCTTTTTACACAAAGTCCAGCAGTACAGACGGCTTTCTGGAGATGTAAGAGTCTGGGCAGCCAATGGTTAGACACTTCCCAGCTGTTTCCAGATTAATTGAGCTGTTTTCCGTTCAGTCGCAGAACAAATCTATTGGGTTTTGACAGGTACAGGTCTACTTCAATCACGGAAGGTCGGAGAGAGAGAGCAGTGGGTATATACATACAGAGGATCCAAATTGTGGTTTTGTTGCATTTGGTTTTTGGGTCCATTATAAGGCTATGTGGTTAGGCCCAAATAATGAGCTATGGAGGCAAAACATAAAAACACGTAAATCATTATAGATGTAATATCACTTTTGGCAATGAAACATCCGAATTAGTAAAATTAATAATTTTTAAAGTTTTCAAGTTTCACTTCCCCCCCCCCCCCCCATTTTTGAACGTGCTCTGGCACCCATTAATAAATTATAAAAATCCAAGAGTTAGATTTGCATGGATAAATTGTTTTTATTAAATAAGGAAAACCGACCACATATTTTCAACCAGTGTATCATCTAATCTGGCCAATCTCACTGGCAACACTTTGCATGGCCAGTCTGACCAGGTCTCTGGAGCTGCAGCTGCACTGTAAAAATGGTGTTTCGTATTAAATATTAAACGGCCATCCTCTGTACATGTCACAAAGCTAAACGTGCTTAGCTTTTGACGCATTCAGACACACATCACGGAAAAGCACAATTTAAACATGTTTGAAGCTAAATATGTGAAAAAACGGAGTACCAGCTAAGTGTTTAGAAATGTGTTTGAATTCTAAACACAATTTTTACAGTGTGGATCTGCTAAATAATGGTATGGGTATAACCATAACAACCTAAAGAGACGATACAATAATTATTTCATGATATAATATTATTGACTGAAATAACACGTTATAAGGAGAATACAAAGATTCGTATTTGACTAAAATCAAGATGTATTTATCAAGGATCAAAGCAAACTACTAATATCATACGTTTATATCCGCATTCTATTAAAGTACTCAGTGTAAGCATCCTGCAGTCCTGCAAGTACGGAGCTCTGCAGGTGCCATCCAGCTTGTGGAGTTACCAAGATAATTTATCACCGGGAAGACGACATCTTGGGGTCGAATGACGTCGTCCAGACCAGAGATAATACATCACAGGATGGTGATTTCATCTCTTAGAGATGTTCATATTTTTTATTATACATTTCTGGTAATGAAATCAAGGATTCCACAAAAGCACACTAACTGTAGCGTGGAAGCCTGAGGAAACTTGTAGGTGCTTGCTACGAACAAGAAAAAACTGGGGTATTCCCTACTCTTCCATAATAAGCATTCTTGGTTCTTTTGTACGTGCATTACTTAAATAATCTAGTCTAATCAAATAACCCTAACTACCCCATATCCTCCAAAATCCTCCAACGGGCACTTTTTTGGAAAAATTCAGCACTGTTGGAAACTGGTACTTTCACCTCTTCAAATGGGGCAAAATTACTACCTGTCAAGAAGTACAGGCCATAAGTGCCAATATGAAAGATCAACGGAAATGCATGGTGTATTTTGATGATAAGGGCATGTTTTAAAAAGTGAGGAAGGTTCCTAGCCAGAATACCTAGGGGGTTAGGGATAATCTAGTACACGGGATCTATGGCTTAATATTAAAGTAGAAAACATAACATGACAGATTCAGTCCCTCCAAATGGTACCATTTAATTAATTTTCAGCCCCAGGCTCATGGCCTTGGAATATCAAGGCACACACATCTTTTATATTCTTTTTCTATTTCATTTTCGGCCGTGCATAGGCTCTGAAAAGGTTGTTTACAGTTCAGCAACCATGCAGATCCAATCTATAGGTTCACGAGGAGATCACGTCTGGGTTCAACCATAGAGGTTCAACAAATAAATGACCTGCAAAAGAATTAGGGAAATTCCCTGATATTTCGCAATCCATTATCGTTTTTATCTGACAATATGTGCTTCCAATTCTACACAAAACATTTTTATTTTAAATTGTCGCACAGGTCCTGGCTACGCCGCTGCACAGGTCTGGCAGCCCCCTCAACAAATTATGAAATTCAGAATTACAATTTTTTTCACATAAGAATAAATGCAAACATGGCATTCAAGTCTACCACTCAGCCCCCAGCAAACTTCAAGGACTTCTCCACATCCACAAGGATAAACCAGATCCCAGCAACAGAGCGGGAGTATACCGGATCCCCTGTGGGTGTGGCAAAGTCTACATCGGCGAAACAGGACGGAATCTCCCTACGAGACTGAAAGAACACCGAGCACACGGCCGCAGAGGAGATTTTGAGAAATCAGCCATCGCCAAGCACTCGCACATCAAGGACCATGCACCAAATTGACTGGCAGGCAGCTCAACTAATCACACCCATCGACACATAGCACCCCAGACGCATCAGAGAGACCATCGAGATCGATTACTGTTCCACAGGACATCAGTTTCTCCATCAGCGATATTTGGCGACCACTACTAGTACTACGGACCGAAGGATCTTCTATATATTTATCTTCTATAAAATGTATTGGTTTGTTCATTGCTGCTTGAGTGTTGAAATATGATGTTGTCACCCGAGTCCTGCCACAATACCACTAACGTGGTATTATTTTCCAAATTTTCCAAAACGTGCACATTCTTACAAACACACTGTATGGAAAGTTACAGAGGAACCTCTTGCCTTTCGAAAAAAAATTACTCAACTGAAATTCATGTTCAAGATGTCTTTGGGAATTTTAGTGACATGCATGAACTAGTCAAAGAATGTCACAATTATAATTATTTGACACATACAAAATTAAACGCCTCTTTGGTTTTATTCCAACGTTAACAGTACATGTAAAGTACATATTCTTATATTCAGTTAAAATCATCGATATTTGTATTTTAAGTATTGACAAAATTACAACCTGACTGATCCTGCACAAAGTCAAAATGTGTTGAAATATATATCTTACGGCCTGGTTGGCTATAATGCAGATATTTGGATGTTTTTCATTCTTCGTATTTTAAAGAACTCTTTAGAATTTGAGCAAGGTTCATAATATTCTAGGTAACATTTTTGTTCTGTCTAAAACAAATTGGCCAGTTAACATGTAAAATAGTTTTTGTCACAGTAAGTGAACCAATGAAACTAACGTGTGTTTGTAATTATACTGACCATGAAGAATGTAGGCTTAACAATGTAGGCTTTAATAAGTGTATTTGAACCTGAATTGCCGTTTTAAAAGTCTGCTTTTGTATTATTTATGAAAAGGTTCGAATTTCAAGTTCTTGTTATGCCAATATCCTGCTGTAACAGTATGTATTTTCCACTTGTCGCGAGAGTCACATTGTTCTGTCAGTGTCACTCGAGTCACATTGCATTTAGATTTGGTAAAACTTGAAATTATTTTCTTTAGAATTTGAGTGGTGTCATATAGCGCATCTGTTGTTCTTTCAGATGAAGTTACCGAAAATGTTAGGCTTTCACTCATTAGACAAACATCAGTGATATTATACAGTGACTCAGGATTTTTCATTTATGACCGTCACGCGAGTCACATTTTCTTAATTGATAAAATTGAGTGAGGTTAGTGTTTCTTTTCAAACTTGTTTTCAATAAAATTGAGTTCTTTCGGGTGACACTATGTAATGATCTCTTCTTGGAAGAAGTGATGGCTCTGAGAAGAGCCGGTTGGTTGGTTTGTTCTCAACGTTTCCACTAGTCTACTCTAAACGTCTTCAGGAGAGTCGCATTCTTTTCTGTTTTCAATAATTACAGACCCCTTGTTATATTTTTAAATTGAGTTCACTGAAAGCAAGGTGTAGTAGAGAGCAGGGCAAAGTTAAAATATGAGTGGGTTTGTCACGCGAGTCACTATGGAATGACTGTTTTGTATAATTATGTATTAATAAACGTTGCTGAATAAGCCTTCAAGGTAAAACTGAACTGAAATTTGTTTTTAAATTACCAATAGGCCTAGTTGAACATCTATAGGTCTGATCAGTGACGGACGAACGGGTGCACATTTACACGAGCCATGGTTTTTGTGTACTGAATGTGCACATTTTGTTTGTGTTTTCGTTGACATAAGAGCCGTTCAAACAATGGATGGTACCTTTTAACCTTTTTATACCAACTTCAAGTTATAAAACTTTCGGATAATAATTTTGCAAGTTTGTAATTTTGTAATCATATAAATTACTAACGTTTGTACCTTCTTTCTTAATTAAATCGTACGGGCCTTGGTCAAAAAAATAAAATAAAACAATAATTTGTGGCTACGTATGCCATATAATTCCACAAAAAACATGGCAGAAGTAGTCATCAATTAATGAGAGTGCCTCACGAAAAATCGCATATTTTGGTTATTTTGGCTGATGAGTTTAAAATTTGGATGTGCATAATATCAGCCACTGGATTTAACGTGTATGCACTGATTATTGTAGATACAATTATTTATGCTTGTGCTCCAGTGATAACTGGCGCGAAGCCAAGGGAGAAAGTTTATTTTTATTTTTTTGTTTAAAAACAACTGTTTACAAAATTTAAAACACATATATTCCCCCACAGCGAAATATTTGACATCAAGAGAGGGGGAATTGTTTTGTGACCTTAATCAGAATAGTATCCGGGAGCTATTTTAAAAAACGTATATGTCGCCGCCCTTCCCTTGACAAATTTCTGGCCACAAAGTTCTGAAGTCTTAACTAAGTGGCCGTCCAGTATTGACAACATTTACAAGGTAGGCCTAGTGCAGACAGAACTACTGGGGGAGGGGGTTGCCATTCCAGCATGTCTTTGAAAAATAGTGTTGATTTTATGTAGTTCAGAATGCTGATCTAGCCACATCCAAACAGGTTGAATAGTAATTTTTTAGGGGGGGGGTCTTGAAAAGTATTTCATATAATACTGCTAATTATGGACGGCTTCTGAAAATAACTGACAATGAAACATCCTTACCCGCAGGAGTTGCGAGGAGGAACACAACAGACATAACAACCAGAATCCTGAAAAACATCTCCGATGCTGTTTCTTTTTACACAAAGTCCAAAAGTACAGACGGCTTTCTGGAGATGTAAGAGTCTGTGCAGCCAATGGTTCGACACTTCTCAGCTGTTTGCAGATTAATTGAGCTGTTTTCCGTTTCGTCGCAGAACAAATCTATTGGGTTTTGACAGGTACAGGTCTACTTCAATCACGGAAGGTCGGAGAGAGAGAGAGAGAGAGAGAGCAGTGGGTATATATAAGGTATACATAAACTGCATAAAAGCCCTGGGGACGAGGTTGACAAACTGTCAATATTGATTGGCTGTTCCTATACCTGTCTGGATAGGTATTATTAGCCTCCTACCCAATAACATCGCACTATTTACCCACGTATGTACCAACCCTAATGCATTGTCATCAATTGCAACCATGGGTAACGCATTCGTTTGTTTGGATTGTTCTCAATGCAAAGCGACGGGAACTGTTGTGGGAAGTCCCAACTTGAACGTGACCTGTCATGCATTACAGAGAGCAGTCAGTCGTTACAAAAAAAAAAAAAAAAAAAAAAAAGTAGACCTCCCAGTAGACCCCCACTGTTAAGGATCCAATTATTGTGGTTTTGTTGCGTTTGGTTTTAGGTCCATTATAAGGCTATGTGGTTAGGCCCAAATAATGAGCTCAGGGAGGCAAAACATAGGATGTAATATCACTTTTGGCAATGAAACATCCGAGTTAGTAAAATTAATAATTCTTAAAGTTTTCAAGTTTCATTTCCACCCCCCCCCCCCATTTTTTGAACGTGCTCTTGGCACCCATTAATAAATTCTAAAAATCCAAGAGTTAGATTTGCATGGATAAATTGTTTTATTAAATAAGGAAAACCGAGCACATGTTTTCAACCAGTGTATCATCTAAGCTGTCCAATCTCACTGGCAACACTTGGTATAGACTGAAGCTGCAGCTGCACTGTAAAAATGGTGTTTCGTATTTAAATATTAAACGGCCATCATGTACACGTCACAAAGCTAAACGTGCTTAGCTTTTTGACACCTGTTAAACACATGTCACGGGTATTTCCTTTTAGAGGGACTCCCGATATTATTATTTAACCAGTTCAATGGTAAAACACAATTAAACGAAATAAATAACGAAAAAAGGTCGATCTGACAGTCGGAATTTCAATATGTATATTCTGTCAAACAAACAAATGGCAGAACAATCCCCGAATATATGAAAATGAGAATTAAACCCAATACTGATCCAAATTTGAATATTACAAAGTTTACAAAGAGAATGAAATTTAATATAATGTAACGATGGAAAATAATAAAAGGAACTTGATGACTGTGGGTTGATGACTGTGGCTAGTCGATGATGATCCAAGCAATCCTCCGAACGATCTTGGTCCAACGCGAACGACGTACGCGAGCAGGTACAAAGTTCAATGACAAATCATACGAACGGAAGCAAAGAAAAGTTCTTGATCCAGGGAAATCGGGAAAAAGAAGTGAAGATGGGGCTAGTAGAATAAATGAAGGGGCTAGACGAAAATAGAAACAATCGGTGAAGTCACCACAACAACACGCCAAAACATCAAGGCCACCCACGGCACATCAGGGGCTGGAGGCAAATGTTGAACAACCTATGTTCAAAATATAAAAGAGGTGATGTTGTGTCTTGCAGACAATTGTAGCGATTATTACTTTTTGATGCTTACTGGACGCAGGCTGTAGTCACAATTCTAATTATTAATTAATCAACTAAGCCTGCATTAATAATAATAATCAACTTTAAATAAACAAGATATAAATTCACTTAGAAAAATCTGACCCTAACTTCAACTGATTAAATATTCACCAAAATATCCCCAAAAACAACCTTCAACCTTCTGGTGAAAGCCTATTTACACCAGGGAATTGAATAGTTAATGAACAACTCCAGTGGTGGTCAGCCAGGAAAACAATAAAACTGTTAACACACACACAGTCCCTATTAAGTGCCAAAGCCCACTGTAGTCACAGCCATGAGTAAAAGTGCTTGATCACATGTTCTGTAAACAACTTATCCTGCCTGGCATAATTATAATATAAACAATGCAGCAATGGATACTGTGTACATTACTGCACAACCAAATTAAAGGAACTTTCTCTAACTAAAAATAAACCATGCCAACAATGGGCTGAAATAATAACAACAATTTGTGACAGAAAGAATTCCCTTCTACAAAATACAGAACTCATGTATATTGATTGAATAACTAATCTCCTAGTGTTCCCGCGAAATGTTATGTACAGCTAAGCTAAAAGAATTTCTGAAGCTAAACTTCATCAAGTTCAAACGATAAATGAAAGTGTCTTTGCTATAAACTAACTGATGAACAACAAAAAATGAACTGAATACAACTAGTGTGAAACCTTGTAAATAAAATATGGAAACAGTTACAACTTCCAAATTATTATGCACAGCTTACGTGAATTGCAATTAGAATGAATTTGGCAAGTGCTAAATGATAAAACCGAAAATTATAGAATTTAAAATAACAACAATAAAATTGGATCAAAACTAAGAAACTGGGATAACCAATCCTACGCTAAAATAATATTATGTCTTACATACGGTATCATAGAAAGTGATATCTTCATTGGATTGTGCTATACGATAATTCCTGACGTGAATCCAAGAAATTTTGTCCTTAACTTTTAACACGTGAATTCTAAAATCTAGGACTCAACGATCAATCAGCTATTAAAAATATTTCATTTTATCAAATAATGATCAAAAATTGCAATGGAGTGTTAAGTATAAATACTTAACACTCCATTGCAATTTTTGATGGTGCAGTGCATTCTTGTTGCTGCCATGTACAGATTGTGTATTTGCCTACGTGTGTTATACACGCGTACAATGTGGGCATACGTTTCATGCGATGCATACAAGCTGGAGCTCTGTTCACGCTCGTTGTTGGCAGTAGTGTGTGCTTTTGTGTTATGGGTATTGTTGGGCTTGTCAAGCCTTTTATACTGGGGTTTGGGATCCACTGTGTGGGTCGGCAACCAATCAGCGCAGGGCTGGCAGGCGGGTTGTTTCTGATTGGTTTACAGTGAACTTCTGGGGATCGGTAACTTTGTGTTGGCGGGAAGACTTTTGGTTAAGCGTCACTTTGTAACACTTTTCAGAAGGAAGTTTATGCTATACCTGATCGTCGGGGGTTAATTACTGCTTGGGAGATTTTCGTTGTCGACTTTCGAACACAATTTTAGTGTTCTTATTTGGCTGTTTGGAGGTTGGTGTAAAGAAAGCGTGGTACATCGTCGTCGCCGTCATCGTTCTTCAGTTTGGAGGGACTTTTTTCTGATCGTGTCATCCGTGTCTCCGTGAACCAGTTTCAGCTGACTTTGGAGGAGGCTATTTTATTAGCGTCGTCACCCGTCGAACCTTTTTCCGGCGCACTTTGGTGGGAACTTTTATATTTTGTCGTCACCCATCGATTCATTGTTTCAGCTCGCTTACTTGGACCAAGGGAACTTTTTCTTATTGTCGTCTTTCGTTGAACTGTGTTTATTCAGCTTTGGCGGGAACTTTTCTTCGTGGAACGTTTTAATTGTCATCAGTTGTTCGACTCACTGTCTGCGTTCGCGAACTTTAAATAGGCTGAAGCCTAACTGTACGTGTGGATCATGCCACGCTCGAAGCGTGCGATTCGACCGCCAGCACGCCTTGCGGAGAGCGCTCAGCCCCCGCCGAGGAAGCGGCCAAGGACTCGGCCTAACGTTGCACCGCCAACTCGTACGGGGGCACCTACGACGAGTGCGACTAACGTTAACGTTGGTGCTGCAAGCCCCGTTACAACCACCATGGCGGCGAGTGGGATGGCTTCGGCAGGGATGCCTGCAGCTGGGGCTGGCTCTAGTGGGCCTAGGCCTACTATTGTTAGCTCCGACTCAGCGGGTGGTGAGTCAAGTTGCTCTAACGTTAACGTTAATTATGACAACTCTGTTTTTGTTAGGCCTAACGTTATTGATCAGGTTGATGTTCATCTTAACGGGGTTAACGTTAGGCCTAGCCCTACTGGGGATTGCGTTAATTTGGGTTCATTTTCTGGGCCTGACGTTAATGTGTGGCCTAACGTTAGTTTGCCTTTGTCGTCCCAAGCGAATGGCATGTGCAGCGGGCATACTAACCAACAGCCAGTTATGGTCAGTTTGGGGCTACCTGCCCAAATTGGTCAGCCCAATGCAGTTGCCAGTTTAGCGAAAAGGGGGGGTGCATTAGGTTTTGCAGTCCCTGCGCTCATCAAACAAAAGATTTGGGACGGGGAATTCGTGGTTTTTTCACAATTGCTGAGCGACAATTCCATTCAACTGTTGGCGCATTCCCAGCAGCAGCAATCGAAATTGGTTTTTGCTGTTGAAGGGGGCCAAATGGTTATTCGCCCGGCGGCGCAGCCCAAGAAGAAAATAGATAACCTGGATAAATGGCTGTCTGCATTCCATGTGTTTATGGCCATTTTTCTGGAAAAACACCCTTCAAGGGCAGCGGAACTGCTTAAGTACGCAGAAACCATCCGGTTAGCCTCCATTCAATTCTCTGGATTTGGTTGGCGGGCATATGATGAGCAGTTCCGTTTGCCGTGCGGCTGACCCATCCAGTAGTTGGGGGGAAATGGATGTCCAATTGTGGGTCACGGTTGCTGCGGCTGCGACTGTGGGATACGGCCCGCGGTAGGTGTCTAATTTGCACGGTAACATTGTTACTAATAATAACATTGCTCATGCTAGCGTTGCCAATGGTGGTCCATTTTCTACCGGTAATCACTCCGGCGGGGGAGTTTGTTTTGCATTTAACAAGGCACAGGGCTGCCGCTTTGCTTTGTGTAGGTTTGCCCACAGGTGTAGTGTCTGTTCACGTGTTGGGCACAGTGCATTATCATGCCGTATGTTGGTTGGCAATAGCAACGCGCGCGGGCAGTTTGGCCTTGGCACTGCTCTATCTTTGGCTGGTGACCGGCCGCCTGTGGTGAGGCGGTTTAACAGTCGGCGGGCGCCTGCTACGCAGGCATTTGGCGGTGCTCGACAGCTCGCTACAGCTGCGCAGTCACATTCGCAGGCAGTGCAGCGGCTGCATCCAGCCGCAGCAAAATCTGTGCTTCCTGGTAAGCCTAGCAATTTTCGTGCTTCCTACGCCAATTAAATTGCGTGTTTTAGGGTGTTGGTTGCAAAGGTATCCGGATAGACGTGCAGCGTCTATTTTGCTTAATGGTTTTACTGTTGGTTTTCGTATTGGTTATGTAGGACCAAGGGTGTGCAGGGATTCAGAGTGCCTTCCGTCTGCTGCTCAACGCCCGCAGGTTGTGCGCGATAAGCTCATTAAAGAGGCGAGTTTGGGACGTATTGCCGGGCCATTTGCAGTCCGTCCTTTGTCAGGTTTGCAGTGTTCACCTATCGGCCTCGTGCCTAAGCATGAACCGGGCGTTTTTCGTCTCATTCACCACTTGTCATATCCGGCCGGTGATTCCATTAATGTTTTTATTGATAGGGATCGTTTGGCAATGCCGTTGACCTGGTTTTGCGGGCGGGTGCGGGCGCTTGGTTAGCTAAATCTGTCATCAAATCGGCGTTTAGGCTGCTTCCTGTGCACCCTTTGGATTATGAACTGTTAGGTTTTAAGTTTGATGATATGTACTTTTTTGACAAATGTTTGCCTATGGGTTGTGCGATTTCATGTTCATTGTTTGAATTGTTTAGTACATTTCTAGAATTTAGGGTAAAAGAGGTTATCCATGATTCTCAGTCAGTTACTCATTATCTTGATGATTTTTTGTTTATTGATGCATCTTCTGCGTCATGCAAATGTGCCTTATCAGCTTTTACCAGTATAATATGTGGTGAGTTGGGGGTGGGGGGGGGGGGTGCCAATTGCCACAGAGAAGACTGTAGGTCCGGTTCAGGTGATTACCTATTTAGGGTTGGAAATCGACACTCTTGCCCAACAGGTTCGAGTGCCTGCAAACAAAGTGCAGGTGCTTTGTGATAAAATTCATACTGTGTTAGGCAAGCACAACATTTCTTTGGTGGAGATTCAATCGCTTGTTGGCTCCTTGAATTTTGTTTGCAAGGCTATTTTGCCAGGTAGGGCATTTTTGCGGCGCCTCATTGCACTTTCACAGGGGTTGGCGAAACCCCACCACAGGGTACGCATTTCTACGGGTGCAAGGTTAGATTTGCTTATGTGGCTAGAGTTTTTGGCACATTTTAATGGTGTTTCTCATTTCTTGATTGGTGAGTGGGACAGTCCAGTGGAGTTGTTTACGGATGCGGCGGCATCGGTTGGGTATGGTGCATTTTTTCAAGGCAAATGGGTGCAGGGTCGCTGGCCAGCAGGCATACTTGAGGATCCTCCTTCAATTGCATTTCTTGAATTTTTTCCATTGCTTGTGGCCGTATTGTGCTGGGCGCCGTTGCTGTCGAACCGTCGGGTCAAGTTTCGGTCTGATAACTCTGCGGTGGTTCACATCATTAATAGCCAAACTTCCCAGTGTGATAGGATTATGCATCTTGTCCGGTTGTTTGTGTTAGAATGTCTGCGCTTTAATATTGTCTTCAAAGCAGTGCATATTCCAGGGGTAGCTAATGATTTGGCGGATTCTTTGTCACGTTTTCAGATGGGTCGCTTTTGGGCCGCAGCACCGGACGCGGAGCCGGCAATGACGCCACTGCCGGTACTCCCGATCATTTGGTAGCAGGTGAGATTTGTAGGTTGCTATCGGTAGCCTTTGCTAAGAATTCGTTTAGAACTTATTCCACTGGATGGAATGCTTTTTGTCAATTCACCAGGGTGAGATTTGAGGTTCCAACATTGCCAGTACATTCCACTGTTATTCACGAATTTATTGCTTGGCTTTCCCTGCGGGGTTTGGCACCATCCACTATTGCCACGTATGTTGCCGGTGTGGGGTTTTATCACAAGTTGCATGGCCATCCAGATCCCACCAATGATTTTGTGGTTTCTAAGTTGTTAGAAGGTTGTCGCCGGGATCGTAGGAATTTTGATCAGCGGACACCTATAACAGTGCCCATTCTTATTCGTATTTTAGGAGCCTTACCACATATTTGTGCATCCCGTTTTGAGGAGTTGTTATTTAGAGCAGCAATGTTGTGTGCGTTTTTTGGTTTCATGAGAGTGGGTGAATTTACGGCTGATACTAAGACCTCCCTTCAGGAATCGGTCCTGTTGTTGTCTGATGTTACATTTGGCAAGTTAGGTGATGATTGTGAGTCCATGCTCATTTCATTTCGCACTTGCAAGACCAATCACTCTGGTATCCCTCTTGTCATTAGGTTGGTTTGTGCCGCTGATATTTATATTTGCCCTGTTACAGCATTGCGTGAGTTTGTTAAGGTTCACCCCATGGGGTGTGCGGCATTGTTTTGTCACTTTAATAGTGAACCCCTCACACGCTATCAGTTTAATGCGGTATTGCAGAAGGCACTGGTGTTTTGTGGTCTTGGGGATTTACACATTCGTGCGCATTCTTTTCGCATTGGGGCGGCTACTGTGGCTCATGACATGGGGGTTCCTCTTTCTGATATCCAGCGTATGGGTCGGTGGCGTTCTGATGCTGCACTTACTTACATTAGGCCTGTGGCATTGTGTGCTTTGCCAGGCATTACCTTGGATTAAATGGTATTTGTATTTGGATTTTACAGGTAACCATTCGGGTGATGTGTGGATTGTTGGCGATTCCCTGGTCCGGTGGGCCCAGCGTCCGTTGGGTGTATCTGTACCAGTGTGGTGGAGGGGGAGAAGTGGGGCACGTTTGTCTGACCTCAGTTCATTGATTTCGTCAATGCCTGCCAATGCGCCTTCCCCTGCTGTTCTAATTGTTCATTTGGGTACCAATGATTTACTTAGTATTGATGTTTTTTCTGTTCGGCAATCTATTTCCATTTTTATGGGTGACCTCAAGGCTCAATTTCCTGGCACAATTATTTGCTGGTCCGATATTTTGCCTCGGGTTTTTTATTTTGGCGCCCGATCCCAGAAGGCCATGGAACAGCAGCGCAAGGTCATCAACAGGTGGGCTCGGGCTTGTAGTCGTAGGATTGGGTGTCAGGTTTTGAGCCATCCACAGTTTGCTTGGACAGATTTGTCCCTTTACCGGTTTGATGGCATACATCTGTCAGAAGCTGGCAATGCCGTCTTTTGTAGTGACATGGCTGCTTGTATTAATGGTCTGTCAAGGTAATTTTCCTTGTGCTTGTCCTTTTTCTTGGGGCGCGCTCTTGCGCGTTTGGCAGTTTTTTGCAGAAAAATGACAGTCAATGTTACAATTTAACGCTTCAAACATGTAGCTCTAGTTTCAATTGTAGCAGGTTTAGTTTTATCAGGTAGTTTAACTTTAAGAGCCATTGGTCGGGACATTTATATAGTGCCCTTCGGTTTCGGAGGGGCTAGGTTACCTATCCCCACGTACATTCCGACTTGGGGAAATTCAAAGGTTTTATTAGGTAAATGATATTCTACACTTTTAGTTTCGTTGGGGTGCGAAACTTTTTAACACTGTGCCTCTCGGTTTCGGGAGGGCAAGCTTACCTGTATCTGTCCCCTCGTATTTTCCAACTTGGGGAAAATTACAATGTTTAATTAGGTAAAGGGTACTCTACACTTTTAGTATTGTTAGGGTTGTAAACCTTTTAACGCTAGTGCCTCTCGGTTTCGGGGGGCTAGCTTCATGTACATGTCCCCTTGTACTTTCCGACTTGGGGAAAGTCCAATATTTTATAGGTCTTAATATAATCTACTGATGTTTGTATATTTACATACTTTTACATTAGTAATACTAAGGCAAGGTGCGTATATGTATATTGTGGAGGTCATGTAAATGACCCGTATCTGGGTCGGGCGACCCAGCATGTTCATGTAAGTGTTGTGTTGTGAATTTTATGGGCGAGGTAGTCCATCGGGCGAGGTAGTCCGTTATATGTTGGTAAGGGCGAGGTAGTCCTTGGTGTGGCCACTATTTGTTTATGGGCGAGGTAGTCCATAATTTATGTTAAATGGGCGAGGTAGTCCATAATTTATGTAAGTGGGCGAGGTAGTCCATGATGTGATGTTTTGTGTGTCTGTTTAGCCGGTTTTGCCCTGTGTTCGGTATCCGGCTCCTTGCCAGGGTAATTTCTTTGATTGCATTTGTTAAGGTTGTGTTGTGAAAAAATAAATGCAGTTTTTAGCTGTGGCGGAAATGTCAAAATTTTGGTTGGTCCCCAATTTTATTGTCTGAGTATAATACTTCAGTAACTACTCAAATCATATCAGAAATGGCTATCATAAAAAATGAAGGAAATCATGCGATCCATATAAAATTATTTTAGCCGTGAGGGCTACAAAGTATAAATCTACAATCATTTAATACAAAGAGAGTAATGAGTAAATAATTCAGCAGAATATCATATGATTGAATATCCTATTAATTACTAAAATGATGTTCATAAAAGAGAAAAGGAATTTGTAAACTCACCTATGTTCAAAATATAAAAGAGGTGATGTGTCTTGCAGACGATTGTAGCAATTATGACTTTTTGATGCTTACTGGACGCAGGCTGTAGTCACAATGGCTCAATTCGCCCACAAGAACACCACATGGCCAAATTCCTCCTCCTTACATCATAAATCACCCAAACCAAGTCAGACAGAGAAGAGACCATAGCCTGGGACCATGGTAATAAAACCCTTGGTCCTAAAAGGTTTAGTGGGAATTAGAGTTGTACAAGTCACAACCAAAAGTTGAACATTTTTGGGGGGTGTGACACTCTCCCCTTCTAAAATCATGGCGTCCCGACATGGCACGAATAATATCTTATGCAAATTAAATTATACTGGCGAAAGGCAAGAGTGGAACAACACCAGGTTCTGCTTTTGAATAGCAAAATGCTATTCTAATAATTTAGCTTCTGACAATCCCAGCCGACCATACCCAAGGCGATCTGGTGGTCGTCTTTGACGAAGGGGTCTCCGACGTCTTACTAGAGCTGGGGGACTTCCACTGGTTGACTCTTCCGATGATGTAGGACTGTCTGTCTCAGTCGATTTTGTCTCTGTGAGGGGGATGGGGACTACTTCCTGAGGTTGGTCAGGAGCATCAACTGCATCGGGGGTCGTGTCCGACATTATGCCCTCCTCAGAGTCCATCGGTTCATCATCTGGGGTTATATGGCCTGTAAGGGGCTCAGCTGGGTGGAATTCAGGGGCATCTGGATTTAGCGGTCCAATAATAATAATAATAATAATAATAATAATAACTTGCATTTATAATGCGCCTTTTCCTAAGGATACAAAGCGCAGATATGAACAGTACAGCAATCATTTAAGTATAATAAAGCATCATGGAAATAGATAATCCTTAAGTGAAATTTTGAATGAGTTTAGACTTGTAGCATTCCTAATATGCACAGGTAACCTGTTCCATAGATATGGTGCAGCCACCGAGAAGGCTCTATCTCCAGCACATTTCTTGGTAACAGGAACAACAAAATTGATACTGCCTGTGGAGCGAGTTCTCATCATGTCACTAGATGGAATTTTGACAAGTAGGCTGTCTTGGATGTACTGGGGAGAGAGCCCATTCAGTGACTTGTATACATACAACAATGTTTTATACATAATTCTTTCACTTCCTGGTAACCAATGTAGTTGACTCAGTAGAGGAGTAACATGCTCAAATTTGGGTTTAAGACATATTAAACGTGCACACTTATTTTGCAATTTCTGCAAGCGTTTGAGATCTTTTTTAGAAATACCATTAAACAACACATTGCAATAATCCAGACGTGAAAGAATGATAGCCCTAACTGTATTGTGACATGTATCAAAATCAATGTATGGACGAATTCTGCTGATGTTTCTGATAAGCCAATGGGTAAAAGCCTCTCACCACTGGAACTTGCATGTCCGATCGATCTCCTTGGTGCTGGCACTGGGCGAGTCCTGCCCTGAATCACCACTACCGGTAAAGATGAGTCTGACTCTGAGCTGTGACCCCAACGCTGTGGTACATCAAATGGGTAATTTCCTCTTGAAGATCGTCGTGGGGAAGCCCTTGGACGTGGCTTAGGAACATCTAATGAAGGAGATGGCTCAGGGGCATCGGGAAGAAACCCACAAGGGAGGAGCATATTTCGATGAAGAGTGCGGTCTCGGCCACTGCCATCTTCAGGTCGTACTACGTACACAGGCATGTCATTACCGATGCGCTTCACGACCTTGTACGTTGCAGTTGTCCAGCGGTCGGCCAACTTGTGCTTACCAGTGAGGCCGACATTCTTCACCAGTACCCGGTCACCAGCTGATAATGCCTGATCCCGGACTCTTCTGTCATATCTCTCCTTGTGGTAATTTGCGGCTTTCTCTGCTCGGGCTGCAGCAAGTTGATGAGCGCGTTGCAGCCTGTCACGTAGATCATGAACATACTTATGATGAGATGTGGCCTTACTGGGGTAGTTGGTAACACCGAATTGTAGATCAATCGGCAGGCGGGGTTCTCGGCCAAACATCAGTGAATACGGGGACACCCCAGTGGCATCATTCTTGGTACAATTATAAGCATGAACCAAGGGTTTGACGTAGAGACGCCACTGGTGTTTCTTCTCTTCCTCCAAGGTGCCAAGCATACCAATGAGTGTTTGGTTGAAACGCTCAACCTGACCATTCCCCTGTGGATGATATGGTGTTGTGCGTGATTTTCGGATCCCAGCAAGTTGACACAGCTCCTGGATAAGGCTTGCCTCAAAGTCACGCCCTTGGTCAGAATGAAGACGCTCTGGGAAGCCATAGTGGATGAAGAATTCTTCCCAGAGTACCTTGGCCACCGTCCTCGCCTTCTGATCCTTGGTCGGGAAGGCCTGGGCATACCTGGTAAAATGATCCGTTATCACTAGGATATCCTTGGTATTGCGGTCGTCCGGCTCAAGTGACAGGAAGTCCATGCCAACTAGTTACATTGGGTGCGTCGTCTTTATGGAGACTAATGGGGCTCTCCTCAACATCTTCCTCTTCCTACGTAGACATCGGGGGCAAGTCCTGCATTGCTCTTCTAAGTCAGCAGCCATCCTGGGCCAGTAGAAACGAGCTCGTGCCAGATCAAGGGTTCGTTCATACCCTAAGTGACCGACCTGGTCATGCACCCCTTCAAAGGCAAGGTGGCACTGACTCGTGGGCAGAACTAACTGGCGTTTAGGAGGTTCCCCATGACTCGCACTGTCGCAGTACAGAACCCCATCTTCAAGTTTTAAGTGTTCCCTCTGGCGGAGGAGAATCCTTTGTCCATCAGTCAGGGCTTTGCGTTCCGTCGCAGTAGGGTGTTTTCCTGTCTTGGCACTCAGTCATGTACCTGATATCCTCGTCGGCTTGTTGCAAGTCAACCCAGTCACTCGGGGTTAGGCCTGGGAGTGAATCTTGGCCGGGCCACGTGACTCCAGTGAGAACATCAGGTACTGCACTCGATGAGTCGGTGAGCGTTTCAAGCAAGGTACATGTCGTATATTGGCAAATTGCTGCTACACTCGATTCATCTAGTCTGACGTCCGCATCACCGAGGACTCTCTCTCTCAGCTGTCGAATTCGTTCATCATTTCCCATAGCTTCAGCATCAGTAGTGGGGAATGCCTGAGGGCGTCGTGATAACCCATCGGCATCTGCGTTCTTCTTCCCAGGCCTGTACTGTATGCTGAAGTCGTAATTAGCCAAGGCTGCTAACCAACGCTGCCCAGTCGCATCAAGTCGAGCGGACGTTAGAATATAGGTCAGCGGGTTGTTGTCGGTGAGAACCTTAAATTGACTGCCATAAAGGTAATCATGAAACTTCTCAGTGACTGACCACTTCAACGCCAGAAACTCTAACTTGTGCGCTGGGTAGTTCTGTTCGCTGCGTGAGAGTCCCCGACTTGCATAAGCAATTACTTTCATCTTGCCATCTTGCTCTTGGTAGAGTGCTGCAGCAAGGCCAGTCAAGCTTGCATCCGTGTGAAGAAAGAAAGGGGAGCTGTAATCAACAAACCCGAGGACTGGAGCTGTGGTTAACTTCCCAATTAAGTCTTCAAACGCAGCTTGACAGGCCGGCGTCCACAGGCTACCAAATGGTTCCGTTGCACTACGAACTAGGGTCTTCTTCCGTTTACGCCCCTTCGAGAATATTCGCTTTGTCAAGTCACAGCCAGTGGTGAGTTGGTTAAGTGGGCGAGCAATCGCAGAATAATTGGCTACAAATCTCCTGTAGTACCCGGTGAATCCAAGAAATGACTTCAACTCCCGAGCATTTGATGGAGTGGGCCATGACTTAACAGAGCTGATCTTGTCGGGGTCAGTGCTTACTCCGTCTTTTGAAACGACGTGACCAAGACACTTGACAGACGACTGAAAGAACTGGCATTTGCTAGGGTTAAGTTTTAAGCCAAATTCCTTCAACCTGTCCAGTACCTTGGTCAGCCGTTCCTCATGTTCCTCAACTGTACGAGAAAATACAAGTAAATCATCGAGGTACACCATTACCTCCATAAGATTTAGCTCGCCCATACACTTCTCCATTAATCTTTGGAAAGTAGCTGGGGCATTTGTGATTCCCTGAGGCATTCGGTTAAATTCAAAAAAACCAAGAGGGCACCAAAATGCCGTTTTCGCCTTGTCCGCCTCCTCCAGCTCTATCTGGTAATAACCAGACTTGAGGTCTAGACAAGTGAAAACCCTTGCTCCATTCAAAGCGTGGAGAGCTTCCTCTATTTTCGGCATGGTGTACTGGTCACGAACTGTCCGACTGTTTAGGCGACGATAGTCAATGCACAGCCGAACGTCCCCATTCTTCTTCCACACGACAACGATTGGTGAGGCGAATTGACTCTCGGAACGCCTGATGATCCCCTTCCTCATCAAGTCAGCTAGGTGTTTCCAAACATCAGCATAGTCTGCTGGTGCAATCCCTCTTGACTTCACCCGGAATGCAGAGTCATCAGACAGGCGGATGTGATGTTTGACTGCAGAAGTGCATCCAATATCCATATCGTCTTTTGAGAAAATGGATGAATACCCCTGCAACCGCCGAGTGATCCTCTCCCGCGCCTCATTAGACAAGGGGGAATTTTCAAAATTAAATGACAAAGGCTTGTCTGTGGCTGGCCCTAGCTCTGTAGCCTCACAGTTGACCTTCGGCACTTTTGATTCTTCAGGACTCTTCATTTGTGCAATAGGCCCAACCACTTCCACAGCATATGTGCGAGCGATGACTGCCCCTGGAGGGAGCACGATGTCGTGGTTTGCCTCATTTGACACGAGTAACTTCACTTCGGACTTAGCAACTGCTGGGAGTGTGCAGAGCGTGCGCCTGATGACTAGACCACCTGGCATGACACATCCCTCTCCTGCTTCTATCAATATGGGGGCTTCAACATAAAAAGGGTTGGTAGTGATACCGTGTAACGTAGCCGACTCACCACTTTTTACAGTAATCTGGTCGTTACCACAGAGACGCACTGAGGAGATGAAATCATCAGATGTAGACATGCATGCGGCTGCATCCATGGCTCGGTATGCGCCGGCCCATGCACAGCTAACCTGTAACTTTTGAAGGAAGTTCGGACCAGCTCGTTCCTTGCATCTGTACATCATCCGTTTAATAACATTCGTGTTGGTACCCAGAAGTAGTGGTGTCCTATCATGCCCGTCCCTGCTAGGTGTGACAAGCGCCAGGGTAGCCATCTCCTCACTAACACCGGCCGTGCTCTCTGAAAACCTCAAGCTGACTTCTATATACCCTACGTACGGCACCGTCTTCCCGCTTGCTCCAACAACTTTTAGGTTGTTAAGGGGCTGTAATGGGCGATGATATAGGTTCTTCCTATAGAATGCTTCAGATACACAGGTCACCTGGGAGCCAGTGTCTAAAAGGCACAAGCATCGGTGTCCGTCCACCTCAGCCATGATAATGGAAGGGTTACCAACGAGATCATGTGGCAGTCCTTGGACGGGGCCACCCTCATGACTGAGGCAGTTAACACTCTCATGTCCAGTTTTCTCCTTCTCAGCTAGTCTGGGACATTCTGTCAATTTGTTGGCCACCTGTCGTCCCTCTACTGGCGGCCGCCGTCGTTTCCCGAAGTAGAAGGTGTGCTGAACTTGCATCTGGCAGCCATTTGTTGCTGGACGAGTTTGGCATTTGTGGCATTTGTACACACGCTCATCATGTGCCACGCTTGGCCACAGTTGAAGCATATGATAGGTCGGCGTCTAGGTTGTGGAGGGTTCATAGGGTTACGGCGATATCGATGAACTGACTGCTCAGCTGGTCTTGTTTGGGCAACGGGAGGGGACGAATCGCAAGAGGCTAGCTGAAGCTGTAGATTGGCCACGACTTCTTCTAACTGAGAAATTCTCTCGGTTTCCTCAGTAGGAGAGACAGACAGGGTATTGCTGGCGGCGGCCATCTTCTTAAGAGCTCCCTTCTTGCCGCCATTCCTCCCATCAATCTTGTCTAGCTCCCGTTGTTCTTCTTGACGAACCTCACGAAGTAAACCTACGAACCCTAGAGGGACTGGGCGTTTCTTTAAGTCTAACCTCAGGAGCAGCGCATCGTTATATAAACAGCCTCGGGTAAACTGTTGTACCCTCACATTGTCAACGCGGTTGGCGTCAACTCCACCCCCGTCAAGGACACGTGTGAGGCTTTCCTGCAGCCGAAGAAGGTAGTCGGAGGCAAGCTCTCCGTCCCTCTGGAAACACTCGCTAAATCGTAGATAAAGTTCGTCCCCATCCGCTGTGATACCATACGCCTGCTCAAGTCCCTCCAAGCATTCCTCTGCTGTAGCTCTGTTCCCGAGGGCCCACACAATATGGCTGGCAGGTGGGAGCAGTGACTCGACTATTCGGCTCAACCTTTCAGCTGCTGACAAACTGTAGTCATCTGCAAGTTGACGTGCCGGCCGCTTCCAATTCTCATAGTCGAGTTCACCGCTAGGAATTGGAGTCTTCCCAGAAAATAGGCGGAGTCGCCTTCTGTGTGAGGAGGTAGAAACAACACGTACGGGTGCAGACTCCTCGGGTGTGGCTAGCTTGGGTTTGGACGACTGGAGATCGTCCAGGGACTTGCCATGCCTTTTAAGAAGATCGTCTAGAGCCCTTTGAAAAGAAACTTGTCTAACCTCTCCCTCAGTGTCTGACATGATTATAGTGTTAAACAAAATATAATAGATGTACAACAAGTAATAATGTGGATCAGATTGAGTTAATTCTTATCGTTTGACTGTGGGTTGCTATTACTGCAACTCGACCAAAATCCGGGTGGTGCCTCCAAATTTTGTCACGGGTATTTCCTTTTAGAGGGACTCCCGATATTATTATTTAACCGGTTCAATGGTAAGACAAAATTAAACGAAATAAATAACGAAAAGAGGTCGATCTACCAGTCGGTATTTCAATGTATATTCTGTCAAACAAACAAATGGCAGAACAATCCCGGAATATATGAAAATGAGAATTAAACCCCAATACTGATCCAAATTTGAATATTACAAAGTTTACAGAGAGAATGAAATTTAATATAATGTAACGATGGAAAATAATAAAAGGAACTTAGCGGGTTGATGACTGTGGCTAGCTGATGATGATCCAAGCAACCTCCGAACGATCTTGGTCCAACACGAGCGACATTCGCGAGCAGGTACAAAGTTCAATGACAAATCATACGAATGGAAGCAAAGAAAAGTTCTTGATCCAGGGAAATCAGGAAAAAGAAGTGAAGATGGGGCTAGTAGAATAATTGAAGGGGCTAGGGGACAGTAGAAACAATCGGTGAAGTCACCACAACAACACGCCAAAACATCAAGGCCATCCACAGCACATCAGGGGCTGGAGGCAAATGTTGAACAACCTATGTTCAAAATATAAAAGAGGTGATGTTGTGTCTTGCAAACGATTGTAGTGATTATGACTTTTTGATGCTTACTGGACGCAGGCTGTAGTCACAATTCTAATTATTAATTAATCAACTAAGCCTGCATTAATAATAATAATCAACTTTAAATAAACAAGATATAAAAATCACTTAGAAAAATCTGACCCTAACTTCAACTGATTAAATATTCACCAAAATATCCCCAAAAACATAACCTTCAACCTTCTAGTGAAAGCCTATTTACACCAGGGAATTGAATAGTTAATGAACAACTCCAGTGGTGGTCAGCCAGGAAAACAATAAAACTGTTAACACACACACAGTCCCTATTAAGTGCCAGAGCCCACTGTAGTCACAGCCATGAGTAAAAGTGCTTGAGCACATGTTCTGTAAACAACTTATCCTGCCTGGCATAATTATAATATAAACAATGCAGCAATGGATACTGTGTACATTACTGCACAACCAAATTAAAGGAACTTTCTCTAACTAAAAATAAACCATGCCAACAATGGGCTGAAATAATAACAACAATTTGTGACAGAAAGAATTCCCTTCTACAAAATACAGAACTCATGTATATTGATTGAATAACTAATCTCCTAGTGTTCCCGCGAAATGTTATGTACAGCTAAGCTAAAAGAATTTCTGAAGCTAAACTTCATCAAGGTCAAACGATAAATGAAAGTGATCTTTGCTATAAACTAACTGATGAACAACAAAAAATGAACTGAATACTAGTGTGAAACCTTGTAAATAAAATATGGAAACAGCTACAACTTCCAAATTATTATGCACAGCTTATGTGAATTGCAATTAGAATGAATTTGGCAAGTGATAAATGATAAAACCGAAAATTATAGAATTTAAAATAACAACAATAAAATTGGATCAAAACTAAGAAACTGGGATAACCAGTCCTACGCTAAAACAATATTATGTCTTACATACGGTATCATAGAAAGTGATATCTTCATTGGATTGTGCTATACGATAATTCCTGACGTGAAACCAAGAAAATTTGTCCTTAACTTTTAACACGTGAATTCTAAAATCTAGGACTCAACGATCAATCAGCTATTAAAAATATTACTTCAGTAACTACTCAAATCATATCAGAAATGGCTATCATAAAAAATAAAGGAAATCATGCGATCCATATAAAATTATTTTAGCCGTGAGGGCTACAAAGTATAAATCTACAATCATTTAATACAAAGAGAGTAATGAGTAAATAATTCAGCAGAATATCATATGATTGAATATCCTGTTAATTACTAAAATGATGTTCATAAAAGAGAAAAGAATTTGTAAACTCACCTATGTTCAAAATATAAAAGAGGTGATGTGTCTTGCAGACGATTGTAGCGATTATGACTTTTTGATGCTTACTGGACGCAGGCTGTAGTCACAATCCCCATGTTTACACTTGATCCGGCAAGGAGGATCAAAGGAGGATCTGATCCTCCAATGAGGATCAAAGGAGGATCAATGGCTAGTGTAAACGCAAGAGCGATCAGGATCAGATCCTCCAATTTGATCCTCCTTCATTGCGAGATCAAAGGAGGATCAGATCCGGCAATGAGGATCAAAACACAAGTGTAAACGCAAACTGGGATCAGATCCTGCAATTCGACCTGCCGACATCCGGTCGTAAAACTCCCCCTCAAAAACCCCCCGCGAAACCTTGTAAACAACGACGGTGCACTGGTACTCGCCTGCATTGACGTTGGTAACCAATAACACGGCGATTGTGCACAAAAGGCTTTTGCTGCCCTTCGTTCCAGTCTGATACGCCGACAACGCTGCCGTCTGTGGACTAAAATGTCTCCCATAGCGATCATTCTAAGACGATGTCGACGACTTATTTCGGCCAAAACTAATGGCAGAAAAACCACTAAGAAATGGAAGAGATCTTCCATATCAAATCACGAAGGATACTTCAAGAAAAAACAGAATGGTGCAAGTATATGAACAGCATATAGCGTAACACGACGTGAATACAACAATGGCCGCCGACATGACAATGCATCGGATCCAAGACAACATCACGCGCGTAATTAATGACCATGTACATGTACAGTTGACCTTTCACACCAGCTGAACGAAACTTCCGTTGAACAGAGCGGATCAATCCGAGATCAGACTCAAGTGTAAACGCGACACGCGAAGGCTTGATCGCCCTATCAGGATCAGATACTCCTTTGATCCTCCTAGCCGGATCAAGTGTAAACGCGGTCAATGGCTCAATTCGCCCACAAGAACACCACATGGCCAAATTCCTCCTTCTTACATCATAAATCACCCAAACCATGTCAGACAGAGAGGAGACTATAGCCTGGGTCCATGGTAATAAAACCCTTGGTCCTAAAAGGTTACTTACATGTGTGGGAATCAGAGTTGTACAAGTCACAACCAGAAGTTGAACATTTTTGGGGGATGTGACACTTACATACACGAAAACCATGCTTTTTCAACATCAATAGTTTAGAAACATTAAATACCAAAATATGACCCAACTTTTAAGTAACTCACCAACCAAGCCGATCCTCAACTTTCTCTACATAATTGTGATGACCGTAGCAATGCCCCGACCCTGCTCACCCATATAAAAGGTGAAAATCTACTCCATCTAGTAACAGCAGTTCGGCAAAATCAGTGTAGCTTATCAAAAAGGTCGAGAAAGTTCGAGAAACTTTTAGCCAAGCATATTATTAGTACGCACCAGAGTTGTAAACATGTTTTTATAACCTAAATGGCTCACAAAGTATCACTAATAAACTAAAACATATTGACAATGAATACTAATTGGATGCAATAAGTAGTTTCATTTTATGGAAAAGATTACACAATTAAATAAATGTTGTCAACAGAACTATTTTGCGCTCCTGGCACAACCCAAAAAGAGTATACGTGCGCGACCATTAAAAGTGAAGTGCGCCCTCTGTTGATCACACTCAAAACGATAATTATTTTATGCTATTTAAGAAAAAGAGCTACATGTATAGTACATGTATGGTCTCAAAAACCTTTTCACCACACTTGGATTAGGCCAAGTTTCTCTTTCCTAAAATTGAACTTGAAATTATTTTCCTTTTCTTAAAAGTTAGTGAAGTCAAAAAAAAGTGTCCGATTTCTGGTCTCCGGTTTCTGGGAGCGGCGTAGCCAGGACTTTTTCAGTGGGGGGAGGGCCATTGTATTTCAGTGGGAGGGCCCAAGGGGTATGGGTTTTTCCCTTTTCTTTTTCTTGTCTTTTTTAGGGCACTATCGGGATTTTTCATGGGGGGGGGGGCACCTGGGGGGGCTACGCCGCTGGTTTCTGGTCTTCGTGCACGTTTCCTCAGAGCTGCGCATCAGTATTTTTAACCAGTTCGCGTCGGAGGCCGTGTATACACGCAATTTTTTTGCACCACGGATCGGAGAGCGTCTAAACACGCCACAGGAAACTCCGGAATATTTGTATGCATGCTCGGTTCAGCCATGCGTGCATGGTGACATGCTCGGAAGTGCCGGCCACCCGCTGTGAAGCTTCCATTAACGTGTGTGTGGGGAAAAGAAACCCGCCACAGGGGCCCAGAAAACTTTTTCATTCCCGACGCGAACTGGTTAATTTTCTGTCTTTTCTTTTGCTATGAAACGATGTCCAATTGCAGCCAAATTGCTGGATGGATTGGAATATTGCCGTGCTGTGTTTTAAACGACTTTTTCACCTAGGGTCTGGACATCTGCCCAATTTGTGAAGTCTGTCCTAGCCACCATACTTTGTGTATGGGAAATTTGGTCTGGTTCCAATAACCGTGTTTACATGTATCATGTATTTCACTCGCCGGCAAAAAAATGAGTACCAAAAAAGAAAAGAAAAAACACGTCACCGCGCCTATTTTGGAGCAGAGCTATGACCACAGACCTAAGACTTTTTTAGGCCTAAGAGTGATTGAAATATAACATTCACATTTTACCATTTGCTGTCTTTTTTTAATTACTAATCCTATCCCTTAACCTAAATTAAATTGTTTGTATTTTTGTTTACAATGAAGTTAAACTATATTAATAATACAGGCTGTTTTGGGGTTCAGTCTTTGATTAAAAAAATGTGGGCAGATGGCCCCCCTGTAGCCTCCCCCTGGATCTGCCAATGGTCTCAGTTGGAGGCAACATTTGTAACTCGTTTTCACTAGAAACATATTGAACCACAGTATTTTATGTTTATATCAGAGCCACCAACTACTCAGCCACTAGTCTCAACAACTACCCAGCGACTAGTCTCAACAACTACTGAGCCACTAGTCTCAACAACTACCCAGCGACTAGTCTCAACAACTACTGAGCCACTTGTCTCGACAACCACTGAAGAACCAATGACAACAGATGTCAACACAGATGGTTCCACTGCCCTTGTGATAGTGATTATTGTTGGTATCATCATCCTCGTCTGTATTATCGTTGCCTTCCTAGCCTTATGCTTCATCCAGCATATGTAAGTTTTGAAAATTCAAAATGTTAAAAGTCAGTGCACACTTTTAGTAAAGTGTCTGTAAATGCATCTTTAGTTTACAAGTGGGGGGGGGGGGGATCTATACCCCCAATTTATTTGACCGGGAGACAGTCCATAGGATCATCCACCAAGAATTTGTCATACAAAAAAATAATAATCAAATAGTGTGTGTAAAAAAGGGAGAAATTTGGTTTGTTGAAATATGTATTGTACCTTTTGTCTTTTTGGGTGTTTCATGGCTGAGTGGTCTAGTACATCTGACTCATGTTCTGATGGGCGAGTGGAATCTAAACCACGACCATGGTACTTGTGTCCTTGAGTAAGACACTTAACTCGGTTGCTTCTCTTCACCCATGAGTATGGGTACCTGTGAGTATGGGTACCTGTGAGCGTAGAGGTGGTTATTGTGTTTGATTAGCCCTGTAATAAGCATAGATGAGACTTTATTCGAAGGTATGCACGCTATATAAGAACTGTTCATTATTATTATTGTTTCCTTTTCATTGTAATTTCACTTGAGGAAAGGAAAACAAATCACTAATTTCTTCAAGTAATTGTGAGAGGCATGGATTTACTGTAAATATGTACCAAAATAAATTTATAGTGGGTCCCATCATAATCTAACTTGACACTTTTTACTGTTAAACCAAGCTTCTGACAAATATTTTGTGAAATATCTCATCTTTAATAAAGTATTTGTTTTCATTTTCTGAAAGGAAATAAACTGTGTTTCAATAAAAAAAATACATTTTGGAAATGTGGTTAATCACAGGGTAAGAGTGAAGAATAGGCTGGCCTCACCACCAGTCCACCAGGATGATTATCTTACAGAAGATTATGAGATGCAGCTGCATTTGTTTAGAATACGGCAAGCATACATGTATGGTGACAGCTCTTCAGAGGGTAAGTCAATGGAAGATTTTGTTTAACCCTCCTACTACAAGGGTCAAAATCAGTCAAAATGTTGATATACTTGCCAAGGTATATCTAATGCACTTAAAAGTCAAACCTTACGTGTAGTAAGTACATTTACAGGTCAAAATGAGTTGATTTGTTTTTAACTGTAAAGGCATTGCCTGGTATTGTTGAGGGTGGTCAAAATGACAGTATAAACAAGTCAAAATGCCCCTGTGTGCACATTTGGGTCAACAGTCAAAACAGGCAGTTGACTGATTTTGACCTCTAGAGCAACTTCCCGCTAAAGTGCAGCTATTACATTTGTAGTTGAATTATGTTAATAATAATAATGTAATAATGTGTGGACTTATATAGCGCACGTATCCACCAACTAAGTGGTGCTCAAGGCGCATTATATCATTACCCCTTCTCATAAGGCTCATAAATCATTCCTGAAACCATCTCAGCTCCCTGGGGAGTATACAGCTCAATTGCTGCCATTACAGCGCATATAGGGCTAATCAACCAACTCTGCCCTCACAGGTACCCATTTAACCCCTGGGTGGAGAAGCAATTATGGTTAAGTGTCTTGCTCAAGGACACAAGTGTCACGGCCGGGATTCGAACCCACATTCTGCTGCTAACCCCAGAACTTGAGTCCGGTAAGCTAGACCGCTCGGCCACGACACTGTCTGCTTTCTTTAAATGGAATGTTGGCTATAGATTGATATACATGTAATAAGATATCAATATGTATACAGGCAATATTGTAAACCTTATTTTGTATGTTATTGTTGAATATGAATTGATTTAAAATAATTATTCATTACTTTTTTTAGGCCCCCCCCCCCCCCAAAAAAAGTCTCCAGTTTCTGGTCATAGGTCGGTTTCAAAATCAGTTTGTTGCTGTTAATAACATGTGTTGTTAACATGATATATGCAGTTATAACAAGTTATACAAGTATGGTGGCTAAGAGAGGCGAACGTTCGGGCGAACGTTCATACCCCTATGTGAAAAAGTTATTTAAAACAGCACAGGAGCATTTTTATCGATGCAGCAATTTGGCTGCAGTTGGACATCTAAAAAATTAAAATGCTGATGCACAGTTCTGAGGCGATGCGCCTGGAGACAAGAAACTGAAGATCTTTTATTCATAGCACCTTAATCATAGCACCTTATTCATAGCACTTTAACTATTCCATTGAATAAATAATTGGCAAAATAAAAAACATGCACTAGGACCAGCAACAACGATATGTTGGTTATCAACAAAGGGCAATAAAGCTGTTTGTATTTCAATTTATTATTTGTATATAAGACATTTTGTTATTTATTTTATTATTTAATTAGCACCATTTGTAACGTTCGCCGGGGAAATGCCGCCTGACAGGCACCGCAGAAGTATCAGCGACCCTCACTGGCCAGATCTGCAAGTATGGTAGGAAGGGGTTCCTCCGGTTGCCATATCTGCAAGTAATTGGTAAGCCTAGCTGACAAGTTCATATACTGCCGACTTTTTGTTTGGAAATCTTTGGATTTATGCTGCACTTCACGGCCAACTTGTTTCCTCATCCAGCTTTCATAAATTTTACCTGTCATATCTCTGTTTGTAACATGTTTGTTGAAGCATAAACGTACTCTTGTCACAAATTAATCGACTGTATGTCTTTACATTTACAGAAAACAGCAAGCTGTTCAAAGCACCTTACCTCCTCCCTTTGAAGCAGCGAGAGTGGAAATTATTTAAGGAAATTTAATTATGCGATATATTCATATTGATAGCACTTTAGTTACCTGTGTCCATGAGTTGTCACATTTCTTTTTGCTTCAGTTTAAAGATGGACTTCAACGAGAGCTCGTACACTAAATCGTCTCCTGAGTCTTGTTTATGTTGTGTTTAGTTATTATTTCATTATCAGTACGATGGTTTTATTCCCCGTTATTTTGTTTAATTTTGATTGTAAAAAATAGCCCCCCTTCTTAGATTTCTGAGCGAGTGGTTTTTTCTCGCCGTTGGCTGCGCGCTTTCATGGTTCCCAGCAAAGGCCCATAGAAATACAATACGAAATGAACGGTGAAATACCAGCGGCCACGTAAACCAGCGTAAGTGTGACGTACTATCTGGGGCATAAATAAAGGAAGCCGTTTTTGTCTTTGTGTTTGGCAATGGGGATTTTACTTGCTCGAAGCTGATACACATGATTTTTTCCCCGTTTTGACGATTTTGTGTAAGACGGCATAATGCCTAGCACATGTGCTGTTGGTGGATGTACAAGAAGTGCCACCAAGAATCCAGAGGTTAGTTTTTCCGATTTCCGCGGAATCCGGCGGCTTCCAAGGAGTGGGTGAAGTTCGTGAACAATACACGAAAGGATTTCACGTTGACAAAATGGTCGTTGATTTGTACAGCCCATTTTACGGGCGACTGTAGAGATTCTTCCAGTCAAGTGAAAGAAAGTTTTGGTTTGGATACCAAATATCGTTTGAAGCAAGGCTCTGTTCCAACTTTGAAAGCGTCAAATATCGAGAGAAGGCAAGTGAGTACGACTGGGAGTTCGTCGGCCGAGTCCTCGTTAAGTGCCGGAGACTCCGAGAGGAGGCATGGCCGGGGGCGAACCAAACGTACAGGCACAGCATTTGCGAAGTACTCGAAGGAAATACTTTCTCCTCATCAATGCTGTGATCCTCCCAGGATCCGCTATTATCCGACATTTTTATCTCAGGCTTGCTTTCGTTTCGTACACGTCGCTTTTTAATGCACTTTGCTGGGGAACACTCATGACATGTGGGCATAAGCAGCGAATGCCAGTCCTTGATTGTACGTCACAACTACGATATGAATTATTCATGTGTTCGGGCTTTTTGCGAAACACGACTTTTCTAGATAGTGAAATGCTGATCAAAATGAATTTTTTTTTACATTAAGAAATTACTTTATTTGAATTTTAATCATATAGAAGTAATCATTACACACTTCTTGTAAGCCTAACAGCATCAAAACACTGTAATATATTCCGTTGACGTCCTGCTTTAAGGCCAAAAAATGTCTCCGGTTTCTGGTCTCCACGCGTCGGCATTTAAAAAAAAAATTGCTATGAAATAAGGTCCTATTGCAGCAAAATTGCTGGATCGATTGGAATTCTGCCGTGCTACGCTTTAAACAACTTTCACATAGGGGTATGAACGTTTGCTTGATTTGTGAGGCCTCTCTTAGCCACCATACTTTGTACATGTATATGGGAAATTTTGTCCCTGCGTGTACAATGTATCACGTGTTTCCCTGTTCGCAAAAAAAGGCCGAAAAAAACCCAAACAAACGAAACAAAAACCGATTTTGAAGCCGACCTTTGACCAGAAACCGGAGACTTTTTTTTTCCTAATGAGAATTTGCATATTCATCTGTGATGCCATAGTAAGAACATACGTATCATGATAATTGGTTGAATTATGTTTTCTGGTTAACTGTTTGTCTTGTTATAATGAATTATAATGAATATTGTACATGAGTACACTCATTCGTAACTCTAAGTCAAAAATATATATTTACAGGCCTATTATGATTTTATATTTACTTTTCAGAAGCATAAATATGTGCAAAAATATTTCATTACTTGTACCTTTTAATTGTCATCAAATGTGGCTATTTTCAAAATGAAAAATGTTCAGTAATAGGTTTAAAGATTTTTGGGTCAATTTGATGGTAAAATAGATTTAAATGTTGAATTGCTATTTTTCTAGGGTTAAGGAAGTTATAAGCTTTCATTTGAAAAATCTGTCAAGGATTACTATCAGTAAATTAAACATTCATATTAATAAAAGGCAGGACCCTGCTTTGTAACGCTCAGGTTGCACGTAATCACACAATTTATTGCAACAGTCAGAGAGTGTGGGCAGTCTTCTGATTAGCCAGTGTGGATGTCATTCAGAATCAAGTGCGCTTTAAATATCGCTTTTATTTACCGTTTCTGACATTCAAATTTCATATATATTTTTCATTTAACAACGATATTATCTTTCAAAATTCGTTGGCTGTATCAATTTTTGTGTGGGTCACCTTAGCCAAACACGACAACATATCTTTAATATCTGTTTAGCAATGTCATTTAAGCACAACTAGGATTTACACATTGGTTCATTCTTGTCATCAAAATAACATTTTTGTCAACTTTGGTTCAAATTGATTCCCGATTTATTTAGCATTGTTGCATTAGTGCAGTTATATAAATGTAATAATATGTAGTCAATATTGAAATCGAATTAAAAACAATTTCTTGTTTAACAATATATCTTTCAAAATTTGCTTGGTTTATGAATTCTATTTTGTGGGTCATCGTATCCAAACACCAGCAACATTTCTGTAATATTTATAGGAATAAACAATTGAGTTAATTTTTCCCAGCACACATCTGTGTAGGGAAAATTTAAATATTTAACATCTGTTTAGCAATAAATGTAATTTAAGCATAACTAGGATTCACATAAGCACAACAAGCATGTAGCATATGCTTCATTGTTATCTAACACGTTGGTTCATTTTTGTCATCACTGTTGTCAATTTTGGTTCAAATTGATTCCCGTTTTCTTTAGCATTGGTATATTAATGCAATTATATAAATGTAATAACATATTCATATTGTAGTCAATATTAGAATCAAATTGTATACTTTCTTGTTGTTGCCAACATGAAAATAAATATTTTATATCGAGACGTTTTTAAAATTACATTTTGTTAATGTTTATAATTTAAAATAAAATAGTAAATAATGTGTAGGCCTATAGAAAGATCCTATCATCTTGGAGACCCGTTTCCCCAATTCAGAGATGTAAGAGTTCCATTTGAGATCAGTTGTGATCTTCAGGCCGAGCAGTCTGTCTAGGCTTGTCTATTCATTTAGCATTTCACCCTTCATGAAGATCGATGGTGACAGAAGTTTAGTCTTGGTGGTATCGAAATTAACCAGGCAACGTTCACCCCATGATGTGTTTTTAGATAGATCAGAACTCGGATTAGCAGCCAGGTCCACATGAGAAAGGTTTTTGCGTGTGTGGTTGAATACTGCCATGCCATCTGCAAATATATCAATGAATGACAACAACATATGATCTGGTAGGTCATTAATTAATATCAGGAACAGTGTCGGACCAAGTATCGAGCCCTGATGGGGAACGCCAGCATTTAAAGTATGTATGTCCGATGATTATTCATTCAGAACGACCTGTGAGGAATGATTTGATAACCCAAACACCCTGCCAGCAATTCCATAGGCCCGGAGTTTTCGCAGGAGTCCCTTAATTAAGCCAGACTCTGTCAAATGCCTTGGAGATGTCCAGAGCAATGAGTCGGGTAGGAAATAACTGATCAAGAGCTCTACTAATGCGATCTGATTGTAAGGACATCGGCCGTAGACCTGGAAGATCGAAAACCTTACTGTTTGGTTATCACATTCATCAATGCCTTAGGAATGTACATGAACAAATTGGGACAAAATGCTTGAATCTATATTACCCTTCCATGTCTCACTCCAATAGTTATCTTTTGTATTCATTACTGTGGAGGGAACCGGGTCATTCTGGATGGCAAACCTACCTGGACATTTTCTGAGTTGCATTCTTCTAATTGTTCAGCTTCTCCCGGGCACGCCACTCCCCCATTCCGAGGTCTAAGATTATCGCACACACGTGATCGGCTATGGGTACCCCACCACAAGACTTGGTGCAATCTGTGAAAGCACTCAACCGCCATCAACTGAAAGCATATTTGAAAACATTTTCAAATTTACTACATGAATTAAAGACATAGTACACATGTTTTGTTTAATTATTGTTATAACTTGAATATTAGGATAAGCTGCTTGGGCTGTTGTTTGTACCATCCCCACACCGTTCAATTTAAAGAGATAAATATCATGAACTGGTGGATTTGGAATTTTGGGGCAATTTTGGTTTGGTCTGCTGTGACAGATTTGAATTGGTCTGGGGTTTTTCCCACATCTAAAACTTAACATTTCTTCGTCATCTTCTCCAATGGTGAAGCCAAATCGTGTCTATCGGTAAATTCACGATTAACATGTTGGTATTTCTGATTGACATAATTTGTCGGTTCATTTGAGTTTTGTGTCCAATTTTTTTTTTCCCCATTGTGAAACTCCTGGCTATGCCAGTGATCTATAGTCTCTTCACAGGCCAATGTGCTACAGCGCTATATAGGCGCTTTTTAGAAATCATTGATTTCATTACCAGAAAGATATAATTATAACAATTATTTCAGAATCAGGTTTGAAGAAGTCCACCAAAATACATAAGGAATTATGTTTGGTACCAATTAAATACTTCTGAAAAATGTTCTTTATAGGGGCTGTATCGTCACGATCAGAGTAGACTTTCCACAGGGTATGGAATCGATGTCCTAGCTTAACTGAAAATTACTGGCTCATGTATGTAGCAACAACGTTAATATGACTTTATCATGTGGGGAATTATTTTCAGCCACTGAGCTAATCTAAAACAAGCACTCCGATTCCATGTCCTGTTGATCATGACGATACTGCCCCTTTAAATATGAATTCCAAAATGTTCAATTTAATACTGATATTGAAGGAGCTGGTACTTTTTTCTATCTGTTTTTTTTTTTCAGATTGACTATCTTTATTACTAAAACTCACCAATTTCCAATTCGCACCGTATAAGCTGCTGGCAATAGTCTGTACTGGTCTGGCATCTGTCTCCCTCTAATCCCTCAGGGCAGTGACACATAAACATTCCCAGTTGGTCTTCACATGTACCAGCTCCGCACGGGTTGGTGGAACACTCATTAAAATCTTATTGATATTGAAAGAATTCTACAAGATGTTTAGCAGATGACTATATACAACTGAAAGAATGAATTAATTTTTAATTAAGTAGTTCAACATTTATAAGAAAACGTAAAAATGTAAATGTTCCAAAACATTAGTCAAAAAAGGTTTGAAACCCTAAATTATGTTTCAAACCCAAGTTATTTTTTTAATTTGGTCAGGCTGAGGTGGGGTGGGCATGTGTTAAGGTACCACCATGGCAGTTCGTGAAATAAGGGGGGTTACATACCTGCCAACATTGAGGAATGAGAAAAAGGAACATCAGGATGGTATAGTGATCGCCGTCCTGGGGGAGGGGCAGTGTTCTAGCCAGGATGAAACTATAGCGTAGGGCATTTGTACGACACGAATCTGCGAGCGCATAGCGCGAAGCCACAACGACGTAGTCTGGGGCCCGCTTAAGGCCCTGGGAAACTTTTTAAGTTGTAGATGCTCTCTGGTGCAATCTGAGGCTATTTTTGCGCATATTGCATAATATAATTTGTCACACAAAACCATATTTTTTAGACATAAAAAATATTTCTTGCTTTCAATTGGTGGTTTTAACATTTTAAATATAAAATGGAGTAGGGCCTACAGGACTCATGTTATTGTTTATTCACTTTACAATGGATTGTTGTTAGTAATTGTAGCTTTAAACATGTGAGTAAAGTTAATCGTTTTATCAATAATTCAAAGCCAGATATGATCAAAAATTCCACAATACATTACAATGTATGCCTTGACTTTACTTTAAATTAAACTTGACAAAACTATAAATAAAACGGTTCTTACCAACGAAACCCTGCAGTGCAAGCTTCACCCATGTAAATAGTTTCATAAAGTATTTTATTGGACAGCAGGTACGGTAAGAGCTCTATATTCTAAGTCCACAGTTATTGCTTTAAAAAAAAAGCTCAGCGAAGTTTTTAATAAACATAGGCCAGCTGTAAAGACGCCTTAGAATTATCCTGGCTCTGGTCTCTTCAAAGTATTTTAACAGAAAAAGAAATAAGACAACCAGCAACCAAAAAGACACAATTTCTGGGTCACAGGTTCACATCAAAGAACTGTCTGCCGACTTTGGAACGTTGAATGTATCAATTTGGGATTAGAGCCAAGATAAGAGTTGGGGCTATTGTTCACTTGACAATGACTGACAGGTTGTGGTTTTACAATCCCAGACCAGGTTACATTAACCTCTGGGACCTGGTTCTTGGCTGGTTTCCAAGCTATATAACTATACATGTATGAAACAACATCCCAGGATACAGGATACCAGTATACATTCTCGCTCGAGTGATCCGACTGTCCGCAGAAATGCGTCTTTTAATCAGTTGTTTCGAATGAAGCCTAAAATTTTAAACAATAAATCTAGACCTACTTAATTAAACAATTATGACTGGTTGGAGCAGAATGGTGATGGAGCAGAATGGTGACATCTATTTATTCGACTGAGAGCAAACTATTGGTGAATTTTTTACCTCGGAAAAGCTTCAGAAATCTTTGACATGTTTTGTTTTGTGGAATTAAATTCTGTGGAGAATCTCAGCTCAGAAATAATGCTTTCGGCATTAAATATAGCGGTTGGGTATGTAAATTAAGAAGAAAAACAGTTTTAGAAAGTGTTTACCGTTACTCCTGATTTAAAAGTAAATGGAGGCCTGTTTGAAGGGTGCAATTGTGCTATACGCCCGCCTACTGAACATATCATGGGGACCGGGAATAGCCGATCAAGTCTTGCATTTACGATTTTCCGTTTTAAATTTTTTCTCATCAATAACATCTTAATTTACAAAACAAAAATATATCAGCTTGGTGACAAAGTGGTGGCAGGGAAATGATATTGGAATGAGATTTACAAATGTTTTGATGCCGTGATGACAAAACTGTTTCCATAGGTCGAACTTCTGCTGGCGGCCGGCGGACATCAGCCGGCGCCCGGCGGACAGTAGATTTTGTTTCAGAAATAATTATTTGAGAAAACATGCCATAGCATGATCATTCATAGTAACTCACGACAGACACTTTTTATAGACTTCACTTTTGCGGTGTTTGTCCCGACTCCGCGTGGCACGTGGGTACCCCGCTCATCTGGTTTTTGCCTAAGCAGTGTGGTAGCGGAACCAGTGTCAATGTGTTCAACGTTGAATGCCATAAATAGATCGTGGGCGGCCGCATAGTTGAAAATGCGGCGCATCAAACACATTCTCTTGAAAAAAGAAACAAAGTTGCCGGCCAATTAAAATGTATCAATAAAGCTTCCTACAAGATGAAATAAATCCTCAGTGGCAACAAATTATTGTTGTTCACAATTAGTTCTCGAACTGAACAAAGGAAATTTTGGGGTGATTTTAGCAGGAAAACGATGTTCCATAGACTTATGAATGCCGGTTTACTTACACTACGCGTGTAAGTAAGCTTTATACAACAACAGCAAATATTTTTGTTTTGCCGGTTTACTTACACTACGCGTGTAAGTAAGCTTTATACAACAACAGCAAATTTTTTTTGTTTGCCGGGTACTTACACTACGCGTGTAAGTAAGCTTTATACAACAGCAGCAAATATTTTTGTTTTTGACCTGATTTTTCTTATTTTATGATGTATATTTTTTTCCTTTCCAGATTTTTAAAAACCGGAATGTTCCGTTTTTCGGCGACATTAAAACTAATAAAACGGAACAATTCCGGGAAAAACGGAACAGTTGGCAGGTATGTTATAATAATCTGGGAAAAAAATCATGTTCAATCACTGTAATAACATAATCTTAATTGTTTGTTATTACACAAAGGACATTGATCCAATATCTTATTTGACTTTTTGGAGGTAAAATTTTGTTTAATTAAAGGGGCATGCCATTTTTGTTGCGCGATATTTGGCGCAAAAACAACCATTTATATTTCGTTGTTTTCATAGTCCTTTCATATACAGATCTTTTAAAAGTAGAATATCACAATGAATACCCCCTGAACAATGTATCGTTTTTCTGTTAATGTAAAATATAATGTCATGTGACGAAGGAATTAACTGGGTTTTTTGACAGAAATCGGCTGAAACAACCAAGGTGTGAAAATTTGGGTTGGAGGATATTATAAAGAGGGAAAAGGGAGGGGTAAATTTTGTGCATCATCATCATCATCATCATCATCATCATCATCATGGAAGATTATTTTTTTAAAGGAAAATAAAGTAAAACATTAATTTTTAGTATATAAATGCATATAGTTTACGAAGAGTACTGCAGAAAAAACATCGCGGCCCGCCGTCCACAAACTTGCGCGAGATACATTTAGTCTCCCAAGACAATCTGTGTGTTGACGTTGGCGACAATATGGAAACCATGCTTAAATTACGCATCAGTCTATGCAATCACTTCGCACATTTTACAAGTCGATTATGTTACCTGGTGGAAATTGAAGGAGGCGGAGGTGCAGAGCGTGTTCGTCTTAATTTCCAACTCTCTAAAATAAACAAAAATAGATACAAATTGATAATGATCATATTTAAAACTAGCCTAAGTTGAAGTTGAAAGAGTCATACTGCCAGCAACAATATTGATGTTTACAAGGTACACACAAGGTAGCCCATAGGTCTACACATCTATTATATTCCCAGTGGCGTTTTTTGGGCATGATTTTTGTTATGATTTATGTTCATTTTTTAAATCTCGAAATTAGTGTGATTTGTTATAAATGGAAGGAATAACATTGGCGTTTGAAAACGTATTGTTATTTCAATTCTCTGGTTTTAAATAAGTATATCGTAAAACTTACTACTGTGAAATTTCATCCCATATGGAATCACCGTTTTCTTTTTAAGAAATAAACCAAAAAAAGGTTGAACATAATGTTCCTTTTTCTATTTTTCTGTCAGTAAAGATGGCGTCATGTCGGCCCAAGTGTAGGCCTTGTCCAGTGCATAATTTAATGTTGTGGGTGATTTTTTACGGGGAAGTTAGATCCGAAATCCGATTTTAATATTCTTAATATGGATATCGCACCTAAATTTCCATTAAAAATGTGAAAAGAAATCCAATTCCAAACGCCATAATTTGTTTGAATTATAATTATCGGGTTGCGGACGCCTAATTGCAGCCAAATTGCTTGATTGGAATTCTGCCGTGCATTGGTTTAGACGACTTTTTCCCAGAGGGATATGAACATTTGCCCGATTTCGGCAGCCTCTCTTAGTCTGATTCCAATAACCACGTATAACATGTATCGAAGTTTCAAGTGTTGAAACGTCATAGTTTCGTAATTACTCTATTAATATACCCGGCGAATCACTCAGCTAAGTTGTTTTCCGTTTCCACAAGTGACGAATCGCCATTCATCACTTTATACATTGAAATACATAGCGATTGGCAAAATGCCAAAGCGGGTATTGTTGATTTTGCATTTTCACGAAGTGACGAATCGCTTAATACATTGTTTAGTATATAGCTCTGCTCGCGCGGTCTTGTTTTTGCTTTTTTTTCACGAAGTGACGAATATGTTTGGAAAGTAATTTCCCATTAATTACAATTTTTATGATCAAGATACTGACATTTCTTTGTAATTAAAGTTATTAGCTTTAGTAGGAAGCAAAATCTAAAATAATTAATGCCAGATGGGGGAGGGAAGGACTTGCCAATCTTCCACTTCGTTAAAAAATATTATATTTGCAGTTCAGAATGCTGAAAAAAGTTGAAAAGTACTAATTTTAGGGAGGGGGTCTGGAAAAGCAGTACTCTCTGTCATACATACCGTGAAATATTGATAATTTTGGACGGCATCTGAAAAAAAAACTGACAATGAAACAAGTTCAAAAACCCTTGCCCGCAGAAGTTGCGAGGAGGAACACAACAGACACAACAACCAGAATCCTGAAAAGCATCTCCGAAGCTGTTTCTTTTTACACGAAGTCAAACAGTAGACGCCGTGCTTTCTTGGAGATGTAAGAGTCCGGGCAGCCAACAGACGCTTTTCAGTTGTTTAAAAATTTAGGTTTTTCTTTTAGTCGTAGACCAATCGAGTTTTGGTAGGTACGTGCTTACAGAACGGACTCTGAATATAATCTGATGATAAATCTGAAGAGTACGCCTATAGGCCTATACTTCAATCACGGAAGTGGATATTATATGATTGTGGTATATAGGTCTATACAGAAACTGCTTGAAAGCCATGGGGTCGAGATTGGCAAATTTTGTTTAATGAAATTCGGACATCTGAAACTGTATAAAATTGATATTTAAACCGCGCTTAATTCTGATTGACAGCTGCGCTGGCCAATCGGAAGACTGCACACACCCTCGTATAAGATGATGATTAAAACAGTGACCCATCAATTTATTAATTTGAGTTTGTTATTTGCTGGTTCTCATCCTTGATAGTCATACACTACCGGTCGGAGCAATATTAACAAGCAGTTTTAGGCCTACAACAAGACCTTGGCGAATTTAAATTTGGCGAATTTAAATTCAGTCGGATAAATTTGCAGTCGGAATTGTGGGTTGTCGGAATAATTAGCAATTCTTAAGCTAGATTCCACTGCCGCATTTGTTTATCATAAAACACAAAGACATTTGAAATTAACATGGAACCATACGGTTAAATTCTCCAAACTAATCCATCCACTCTTAAAATGCAAAATTAAGCCTTGGTCTTACCATCGTAAACTTTCAAATTTTATCATCACGAATTAAAAGCATTAAAAGGCGTTCATCCCAAAAGCAATACGGCAGCCATTCAATTTCTTCAGTATAGGCGATATTGACTTATTGCCAATTTTTCTCGGACCATATTTTCTTAAATCCTCGCTGGTTGGATTGGGAGATCTTTAATGTGTGTCTACATATTCTCCCGGGCGATAGCCCGGTCTCAATGCACTAAAGTTATGGACCGGTACTCAAATTCAAAATTGAAATCATGAAATCATTCTTTATTTCTGAAATGTATGGCAAAAGCCGGGACAGGGGTCGCCTGGCGGATAAATTGGCAGTCGAAATTATGGGATATATCGTAATAGTCAGCAATCTTTAAGTTATACCCAGTATGTTTTTTCTTCTCCTTGCTTATTATGTTATTTTCTCCCAAAATTCCCCCAAACTAATTTAACAAGCCTTAAAATGCAAAATTAAGCCTTAGTCTTACAATCGTAAAATTGCAAATTTTATAATCATGGATATAGACGTCGTTACCGGAATTAATCGCATGAAAGGCCTTCATCCTAAAAGCAATACGGCAGTTATTTAATATACTTAATATTTCTTCAGTAATTTTATTTTGGTGGAAATTTTATACAACTATAATTTCCTGATCTGTAAATTTGTAAGTAAATTAGCACAAATTGTATATCTGAAATACGCTATATTTCGGTAGGCTACATGTATAATGTACAATTTTGCTCTGCAATGTTTATCAAACTGTACATTCAATTGTTTTTATATAAAATCAGGATTTAAGAGAAGTTCAATACAACATTTTGTTTAGTCACAACAGTGCTCTTATGATAAAAGTTGGAACTGAACTTGAATATGAATTGCCAGGAAGACACTTTGTATATAACTAATATTAAGAATGAGCTTGATATTTTTTGTTTCGTTATATACAATCAGTGTTTAAGAGTCAATTTTATCTAATTTTGTCATTCTTATGATTTTTTGAATAAAATGTTGATAATGTTATAGGAGTTCCCAGTACATTACGAGCAACTTCAAGCAAATTAAAAGTACCACCCCTTCCCTCACAGGTAACCATTTCTACTCCTGGATATAGAGAAGCAATGATTGTCTTGTAAATTCAACACAGACAATTTTGCCCCACTTAATTCTACCTCACAATTGCCTCCATTCGGAACGCGTGAGATTGTATTGTCTGGTAGGAACATACCACGCATTTAAAGCATAACAAAGCAAAGTGATTACGACCCTAAGCTACAATAAGCGCTCTCCCCGCACAATCTCACCAGTATATTTCTGGTGCGTACTATACGCACGGAGGTCACGCTTCGTGGACGCAGCGCAATTCTTTCTTGTATTAGGCCGCTACTGCAGCCTCAGCCTTGTTTTTCACTGCAGGCGGCAGTGTTACTCTTTCCGAGGACGAGTCCTTTTTCACGCAATTGGAGAAGGATATTGCGGTTGCACAGCGGGCAAGCACTAGCTCCAAAATGCCGACTAAGCTTGCACGAAAGCCTGCCACTATTAAACGCAAATCTGCTGCTTCGAGCCATGCCTCGGCGCTTGGCCCGTCGGCGACTGCACCGGACGGTAATTTGCAAGCCACTTTAGAAACGGTTGCTACTCTATAGCGAATGCATTCAATTGCTTCAGCAACAGCACTCAGACCACTAATGTTGTGGCACATCTAGAAGAGGCTGTAGAGGGCGAAACTTGAGTCGATAATATTTGACAACTTGGTACCCGAAAGGGACGACAATTTTTCAGATCGTAATGTTAGCACCCTCTTGTTTGGGCAAGAGAGTGATCAATTGCTTTTTAATGAATTGGCTGCCCTGGCCAAAAATGACGAAAAAGTGGGGCCATCCATTAATGAACATTTGGATCAAACTGTGAACGCCTTAATCAGAGGCCAAATGCAACCTGAAACGCTCAATGAATAGTTCAAACTTTACAATAAGCCAGAAAATTGTACAAACATTGTGCCTTACACGAGTTAATCCAGAAATCTGGTCATTTCTGAAACCGGCAAAATTGTTTTGTTCACGGATCTATATCTGTAGCCATTTCTATGGTAGCAGACGAGCTCCTGAAAGCCCCGTAACAATAAGTCGGAGGCCAGTATTGATTTGGCCAAACTAATATGCAATCTCGTGATGCAATTGCAATTCTTGGGAATGCAATTCCTTGTTAAATTTGCGTCGACGTGACGCAATTCGCCCAGATTTGAGCCCGAATTTCGCCCACTTTGTTCATCATGGGGTGCCATGTCCGAGCGGTTAAGTGCATTGGACTTGTGTTCTGATGGCCGAGTCGTCAGAATGTGGGTTCGAATCCTGGCCGCGAACGTGGTGCTTGTGTCCATGAGCAAGACACTTAACTATAATTGCTTCTCTTCACCCAGGAGTATAATTGGGGACCTTTGAGGGCAGAGATGGTAATTGTGTTTGATTAAGCTCGTTGCGCTACACAGTTGGCAGCATGGGGTGCATACTCCCCAGGGAGTTGAGATGGTTCTAGGAATGACATACCTGGCCCAATGACAGGGGGTAATAATGTTCATTGAGCGCCATTCACGTCACTACGTGATGGACATTTGTGCACTATACAAGAAGCCAATATTATTATTATTATTATCACAAGTTCCATGTACAAACCTTTTGTTTGGGGACGACTTAGCACAGTCATGCAAAAGTATTCAGGATGCCAATAGAATTGGACCTAAAGTACAGGTACGGCAATCTGATAGCGCAAACAAAATAAGCTGTTCATACAACCTGCCACGCTCTTTGGGGATTGGCGCTACAGGTCCTCCATTGGGAGAGGAGGTTATAACCGCCGATTGAGGGCGCCTTATTACCGAGGAGGTCGAGCGTCAGGAACCCGACCATTCAACCCGTACCCACTGCAGAGCCAGTTACGGTCGGTCAGGCAGCATCTCTGGCTAATAATTTTTGTGAGAAGATCTTGACTTTTCTCTGAAATTTTCCCCATTGTTGGTATTTCTCGCATATCGGAGAGTTTCTCCGTAGATAAATGCTTTGATGAGGTTTTGTGTAGAAACTGATATTTCTGTCGGTTTGGTGTACAATTTTGTGTCAAGTATGCAGCGGCGTAGCCAGGACCTTTTCAGTGAGGGGGGGCACATTAAATTGCTTTTCAGTGGGGGGGCAGGGGTATGGGTATATATTTTTTTCCTTTTCTTTTTCTTTTCTGTTTTTTGGGGCACTATGCCAGTTTCACGGAAGCTTTTTCCTTTGAAAATGGTTAATTCAAGATAATTTCACCAACCTATATCAAGATAATTGATTGAGGTTTTTGATGCCTCGAAAGTGAATCTGAGATTTGTTTGCAACTGATTCAGTGTTTATGAGATTCTTAATTGTCATGTTCTTTTTCTGAGTTCTCAGACGATGATCAGGCTTCCAAACAGTTTTTGAGCGTTGCACGCTGTGTGGTTTTTGGATGCCAAATGGATGGTGGTTTGAAAGGGTGGGTTTTGGAAGTGTTGTTACGCATTAGGTATGCAATTCTCATTCTTCTCTGAAAGATATTAATGTCACTCAAATGATAAAAATGGGTTGGTTTAGCAGGGGTTGGAACAAAGTTTAAACCTTTACCCAGAGCAAGTTTTTCAATTTGAAAAAGTTTTTCTTTGGATAGGTTTCTGATGAAATGTTCACTTTGTTCTGCTAGTGTAGTCAATAGACTAATTTGCTAATGTTTGATTTTATATGAGTGTTCAAGTGAAAATCGTTTCAATTTTCGTTTTGATTGTGAACGTTTTTCTACTTTCGTGAATTTCCGGTTTGCCATAGTCGGGAGATAGTTTTGTACTAAATAATATATACTTTTTATATTTGTATTATATTAATTAGATAATAAGGTAGACAAGTGGCATGAAATTTCTCTTTTGAGATGTTGTGGTGGTCCTGAAAAGGACCGGTGAAAACTGAAGTCTTTTAAAAGACTGGTGTGTTTTGAAAGAGCTGTTTAGACTTACTCTTGGCCGCTTCTTTCCCCGTGTTGGAGGTGGCTTGAGTCTTGTGAAGAACTCGTACAGGCTCTGTGCTGTTTGCAAATCTCTCTCGTCTTTGAAGTGGTCTGTCAGTTCCATCTGTGCCGACTTAGTTGCCTTCAACAGCTGTTGTTCGATCTCTTCTGCTTGGTGGTTATATTCCTCCAACGTGAGTTTAGTGAAGGCAATCGTGGCCCTTTTGCTGAGTCTGTCCCAATTGTCCTGGAAGGACTTTCGGAAGGACTTTCGGAAGATCAGCCCATCTGTGTACCCCAGGTCCCTATCACCCTTCGAGAATAAGCTGTCATAAGTCCTCAATAGTTTCAAGAAATTTCCTTGGTCTTCTACAGCGATCCTCCCCCCCCCCCCCAATCTACGGCTGGCACTTCTGATGGGTCTGTCTCTTTGGTGGATGCCATCGAAAAATATTTAGCAGTTACATGTTTAGTCGGCTCTGTAGTGGGTGGCGCTACACTCTCGCCGGTGTTGCTAACATCAGCCTGTTCTCCGTGGTAGAGGGTACCAACACAGGAGTGACCCGGGACTAGGAAGTCACTGTCAGTTTCATTTGTTAGTGCAAGTGTAAATCTACCCCCGGATACTTTGACGAGACATCACCCGATCTGGACTGAACTATAGGTAGATTAGACAATTCCTCAGTCTCAAGAACATCATGGTAGTCCATAATTTGTCTGGTGCGGGCCGGTCTGATGCCTGTAAGACAACAATCTGTCGAGCAGGAATGATGATTGGTGAACTCCGGGGTAAGTATGCACGGCTTATGGGCCCATCTATCGTTGCAAACTGTAGTCGTTTCTTTACAATCTTCATCCTTTTCTCCCACACTGGGACTGGTCCGGAGGTGGAAAGTCTTTGGAGATACTCTGTCCCCTTGGTTGCGGTCAACTGTTCCCAGCATTCACTCCCCAGGATACAAGGCATGGGATTTGTCCGTTCACCTAGTGCTTCCTTAATGACAAAGATTATTCTGAAGGGAATGGTGACACCCATGACAACGATGTCTGTCTCAAAGCAACCCACATACTTGATATTCGAACCATCGGCTGACAGCAACCTGAAATATTCTGGAATGTCCCGTAAACAGTTTTCTCTCCTTTCAAGTAGTTGTTTTAGTACCCCTCTGTTACAGTTGTAACCATGGATCCAGTATCCAGTAATCACGAAACTCGTCTCCCATTCAACATTACATCCACTCTGAAGCAATCAGCTACTGCTTTGCCAATGAATAAGTCATATGAGGGAGGGGAGCCTTCCTGTTCCCCCCTGACTGCTTGGCTCCATGCAGCTGGGGTTGGTGGTTTCCCGAATGGTCTACATTTGAACGTTGCCACACACGTCCAGTATCTTGGTTTCTACGCTGGTCCCTCGACTGATCATGTAGGGGCATCGGGCAATGACGAGCAAAATGCCTTGGCTGTTGGCCAAGATATCTCGGTACACTGGTGGGCTTTGCGGTACCCTTGAGTGGCACGGGTTTATGGGTGCTGCCATCTGGTTTGGTTGAGTCGTCACAGTCGTTGCCCCTTGTGATGAATACTGGTGAAAAGTTGGCGGGCGATTTGACTGACCAGCCTCATATGATGTTAGTGATGTGTAGGTCTGTTCCCCTCGGTTTGGCCATGATGACGTCAATAAAGTCTGCACTGATTCAGTTAGTGACTGGACCTGTTTCTCTAAGTTGAGGTAGCGGTCGTCCTTCTTCACGCCCACTGCCGCAATGTGGTGAGTTTTGCTGACCCTAGAGGGGGCGTTCTCTCTCCTCTTTTTGATCACCCAGTTTTTGAGTTCCATGAACGTCATCGACGGGGTCCTATCCAGGAGGTCACCTGGATCGTAACCCCTCGTGATCAAGTCCATCAACAAATTGTTCCTTTACCAACATTTTGAAGGCGACCAAGCAGGCTTTGCATATGACTCCTTCAGCATATGACTCATTCAGAAATGTTAAAATATCTTCCGCCTCAGCTAGAAGTGACCTGGCCTCAACTTTGGGTCCCCCACGCATGGACTATGAGGAATTGTCCCATCTGCGACTTGGGGATACTATATCGTTCAAAGGCGTGTCGAATGGAAGTGACAAACTCATCAACAGGCGTGGCTTTACTTCCATAGTCATCTGAACCCCAACAATTTTGAACATTCCGCTCTGGGGCTATCACTACTGTTGGCGTCTGCTCCACCTCTGGTTTTTCGTGCAGGATTGGTGCATAAACTCGGTCCCCCATCCTCCGGCTGGTGGTAAGATCATGTCATCTAAGTGTGGCAGAATAACTTCTCCGTCAATTTCAACCGACAACCCAGTCGCACTCACAAAGTAGTCCCGAAGCGTATGTGCAGGTAATTTCAACTCTACCAGGGAAAACTGCAAGGTTTTCTCTGTGTTGTGTTTGACCTGAATGCTTAACGCCATCTTTACGTAGTGTACAGTCACTAGATCTGTGGTGTTTTCTGAACAATCGCACAATGATGGTACACCACGAGCGCTACGCTCCGTGCTGCTGGTCACGACGCACCAAAACTTAATTCTGAATAGAGTTGTTATAAACCAATCCGACTTCTGACACGTTTGTGTGGCGCTCTAAATTGGGAAGCGAGGAATAAAAAAAAACTGACTATCACATTTTGGCATTTAGAGGGTTTAGGTAAGACATCATTATCTTTACACCAAATAGAAAGATTATCAAGATGTATTTGTTTTTGCTGTTCCCCAAATTTGACAATTTCCCCCAAAGTCAGGTCATCCACATATTTCCATCGTCTGCAGCAATCTATCGATGGGTCATTAACAAGAGCAAGAAATAGTTTTGGACCTAATTTTGATCCCTGGGGAACGCCGCAGGATATTGCCTGGGTTGTAATATGACCACAATGCTTGAAACAGTACCGTACCTGATCTAAGTTCTCTACTACTCAATTTTTTTCTGGTGGAAGCGCATGCAGAAATTTCGATGAGCACAGTAGATTGTTACCAAACTTAAGCAGAAGATTAAGCCGTCTGGATTATAAAGTAGAAATATTGAGCCTATTAAGAGCATGGGAATAAGTGTAATATTCATGGCCTAATATGATATGGCATGCACGTTTCATGAACACGTTCTATTGAGTTGGTTTGATCAATACTAATTGATATGTGCCATAACACCTGGCAAGCATACTCCACAACTGGGTCTGATGTAGCAAGTAAATACTGTGAGTATATCAGTTATATGAACTTTAGCTTTCTTAGGTATATACAAAGTATATAACCTACGAGAAGCTTTAGAGATAATCTCAGTAATGTGCAGGTTCCACTTAATATCATTCTGTATACTGACGCCCAGTAATTTCATGTGAGATACATACAGAGTCAATGGAGAGTGTTGAGCTAGGCATCTGACGCTTTAGAGAGTTTAGGTAAGACATCATTATCTTTACACCAAATAGAAAGATTATCAAGATGTGTTTGTTTATGCTGTTTCCCAAATTTGACAATTTCCCCCAAAGTCACGTCGTCCACATATTTCCATCTTCTACAGCAATCTATTGATGCGTCATTAACAAGAGCAAGAAATAGTTTTGGTCCTAATTTTGTTCCCTGGTGAACGCCGCAGGATATTGCCTGTGTTGAAGAAATAATGACCATTGAGATTAGTATTTTGGGTGCGACCAGTGAGAAAACTGCAGACGATGGGAACTATGGACCCTCTGACTCCAAATTTTAAAAGTGTTTGTATCACAATAGTGTGATTAACACGGTCGAAAGCCTTGGTAAAGTCTATTGTGGAGAGCATAATGGCCCGGTTTATCGAGTCGATCCTTCCAAAACAAAGTTGAGCATATTATTGTTACGAATCTTACCCTTTGATTTTGAGAAATATTAGCGCCCTCTATTTCACTTCTTCCACTTCCAATATTTTAATTTCTAGCACTCTAAGTCCCAGGGTTTGTTTCCCCGGACCCTTGATTGTCCGCTATGAATATGCAATCCTTACAAGGCCGCTCTACTTTTGCTCATGCATATCCAGCGCCAACACAATGCATAATGCAACACCAACGAGAGCCTTGCGTACGTGCCACACCCTCCTGCCACGCGGCTTAGTATATTTTTCGCATACTTTCCTCGGAGTCCACCCAACACACCGAACACGGTTCGTGGGTGTAGCACGGCCAAACAGTCACCGTGACTGGCCAACTCAGTCATAGGCCTTGGTCCGTGTGCCGTGCTCCCATGCGCAACCGCTGCTCCCCTCATGCAATAGCTTAGCATCCCAGTAAGCATTGTCCCCTTGAACACGCCCTCCTTTCTGAGTTGTCACTCACTTTATACTTTCGTCAACTACCTTTCCTTATATGGAACAAGGACCTGTGTTTACACACGTTTCTACCCTTAGATGCGGAAGGCAAGCTTCTTATTGGCTAAGACGCTAAACTAGGCTAATGTTTTATTCATTCCTAGGCCCCAGATTCCTATATAAACACATATATTTCCTTATATCGGGGAAGTGCGGTTCCAAATTATATATGTGCGACTCGATCTGATCCGATCCGATCCATGACAGTGCGATATACCTCGTTCGTTGAACCAATGGTGCAGTGCGTCGATATGACCATTGTTCACCTAGCTAGTGCGGTCTGATACACACTCAGGCCCCGTCCAGACACCCCGTGTAGTCAAGCCCTGGTGGTCCCCGTCGTCGTGACTGACCGTATAATATACTGAACAGCAAAAGAAACGCAAATGTTTGTTCAGACCCAGTTTAATCAAATTAGACGAAAAATTCATTCATGATAACCGTTCAATGAATCGAAACGAAATTCGGGCAAAATGTTCTGTGTGACCTCCATTGGCATCAATGACGGCCTGGCACCTTCGTCTCATGGAGTGGACAAGACGATTGACTGAGGCTCTGGGGATGTTGTTCCAGGACTGGGTAATGTCTTGCTGAAGCTGTGCGGCTGTCATTGTTCTGGGACGGACTGAATTCAGCTCTCTCTGTAGCATATCCCAAAAGTGTTCAATGGGGTTTAAGTCCGGACTCAGTGCGGGCCACACCATCGTCTGGATGTTCTGTTGATGCAGGAAGTCCTGTGTGGCCCTTGCTGAATGTGCACGTGCATTATCCTGCTGAAAAATGAAGTTGTTGTGGGCATGGAAAAATGGCGCCACATGAGGTCGAAGGATTTGATCAATGTAACGCTGTGCAGTAACACCGTTCCCCTGACCAGGACCCAGAGCTTGGAAGAAAACTGGCCCCAGCAGCTGGTTGAGGCCAATGCCACCCTAGATCATAACGTTCGGCCCTCCCCATGCGTTGTGTTCCATGACGCAGTTGTCCTGGAAACGTTCACCTCTCCTCCGCCACACTCTGACACGACCGTCTGCATTGCTGATGCAAAACCGACTCTCATCTGTGAACAGTACAGTACGCCATTGCCTCCAGTTCCTGTTGGCGTGGTTTCTGGCCCACTGAAGGCGTGCCAGACGGTGTCGATGAGTGAGGACTGGCACTCGAGCTGGACGGCAGTTCCGCAGGTCTCGCTCACGAAGTCGGCGACGCACTGTGTCACTGCTGATTGGCCTCTGGTGAGGTCCAATGGTGATTCGGGCAGTTTCTGAGGCTGCCAGGAACCGGTCTCTCTGATAATTGCGAAAAATGTGCCGATCTTGCCTCGGGGTAGTGACCCGAGGTCTTCCGCTTCTTGGTCGATCATCAGTCACTCCTCTGGCCGCGAAACGGTAGACTGTAATGAAGTGAACGTTGAATGTTGCAGCAACAGCCTGAGGGTCGTCACCAGCTGTCAAACGCCCGATAGCTCGTTCACGCTGTGCTGATGTCAGTCTTGGTATGGTTGCTGTGTCCCATATGAAGAACTTTGACCGGATTTCGCGCAGAAAAGATAAGATGCTCTGTGGAACGGCCAGAAGGATGCACATGACCCTATACTAATGAGTGCACATAGCACGGATGTTTATTGAAAACAATAGGTCAGTGGACTAGACCATCATATAATGGGGATGGCGGTGGATGTGATTAATAAGTACATGTACATGCACATCAATACAAAATACAACTCAAGAATTCAGAGTTTTAAAATGTTCAACTTCAGCAACTTTAGTTATTCACATTCTTCCACAAAATCAAAGTAAAGATGGCCCAAAAAAGTAATGGTGTGATCCGATCAGCAAGTACATCAAACTTGGTTTTTTTTCAATCGAAGTTGGCTCAATTTTCTTTAAAAAGGGGATTTTAATATGGACTTAAGAAAACCTACCTATAAATATATTCTACAATTTTTTTCCTTTGTTGATGTGAGAAATCGTCAAAATCTAATGATTGTAGACTTCAGAGAGTCTCCTACGTTTCTTGTGGCACAATCTAGTACCCACTGCAACCGATCACACTTTACGTGCATAAGTGAGTGCGTGTGAAACCAGACTATGGAGATCCTTGCATAAATTATCAAGGTCACTACTCCAAGAAGAGAGACGTTCAATGATTGGACATGAAAAAGCCCCTCTTTCCTCTTGGCTAATCAAAATCCTTCTTACATGAATGGAAGAGAATTTTCTACGGATTCTTCTGCCGTGCGAGGTAAATCTGTAACGTTACGCAATCTGCTTTGACATTCCATTTATTGAGCAAACCATCGGGGAAAACAGTCAAATTCGTGTTGACCTCCATAGGAAATGCAGATTTTTAGCATTTACTCCCCTTTTTAAAAACAAAAAAGCCCTATTTTCCGCAGTGTAATTAAGTTTGAAAAGATAATCATTCTGATGGGGAAATGTTACACTTTAAAATGCCGGGCGAGGGGATTAGAACTTTGTATTACAACTATACGATGAACCCATACACAGAATGTATATAGATGTAATTTCCGCATTTTGTTTTCATTGATAATTTGCTTTTAGAAAGGAAAACCAATACTTCGAAATGAAATATTTCACTAAATATTCATCATAAGCTTGGTTTTACAGTAAAACAGTGTCAAAGTTAACTAATGACAGGACCCACCATGAATTTAATTGGTATTTTTAACCGTAAAACAGTGCTTCTCACAATTATTTTGAGAAATGTGTAGTATTTTAAAGCGTTTTCTCTTTCTCAAGTGAAATAGCAATGTTTCCAATGAAAACTAAAATCTGCGATAGTTGGTGCTGTTAAACTAGCCATTAACACGGGTGATAATATATCTTTAAGATTGAATTGAAAGCGTTGTGGTTGTGAATCAAGTCTGCTTCAGGAAAGAACTTGTATGGTCTCAGTATTCTCAATAGACCATTATAGTCAAGTACCCCACACGCACTGGAACGTATTATTTATGTGATGTTTTCCGTGACAACATGAGTTTGCCTACCGTCCTGGGAATTTCCCCCGAAAATCCAACATAATTTTACATTGATAAGGAAATTAAAACCTTGCATCTTTTGTTGTCATTCCCAGGAAAGTCCAGGTGGTTGAAAAGCTTACGAGCCAGCACGGACCCATTGATTATTTTGGTATGAGGCACTCAAAGGTACCGAGCTACCTTTTGCAGGCTAAATTTGAATTATGAATAATAATGAAGTTCATGTGCCAGGCATGTGGATCACACAATAATTACCTTAAATACATTATTTTCATGGTAATGGTAGTGTAGATGGAGTACATAAGCCCCTGTTGGATGGATTCAGTACCTATTCAAAGTATAAAACATTTAACCAAACTTTAGGGTTGGAATATAAAAAACCTTACTTATACCATATACTGGGTGGGAGACCTCTTCTACTTGTACTTATTCATAGAAGAAAAGTACTTTAATCTTCACATCACTACCACTTGAAATACATAAATGAATATTTCCTTCAGTCTGCAGTTTTTAAAATAACAAGTTTGGTTTCATTGCAAGAGCTTCTTAATGTATCCGTGCGAGTAAGATAATCTTTTAAAGTTGAATTTAAACTCATAACTTAAACAGTCTTTTTTGTCTTAATTTATTTGTTATTGTTATTTCATCAGTTGATATGAATACAAAACAATTTTAACTTTGTCTTTGTTTTGTGTCGCCATATCCCGTTACAGCAACTGACTTATGCAGCTCAAGAATTCAGAGTTTTAAAATGTTCAACTTCAGCAACTTTAGTTATTCACATTCTTCCACAAAATCAAAGTAAAGATGGCCCAAAAAAGTAATGGTGTGATCCGATCAGCAAGTACATCAAACTTGTTTTTTTTTCATCGAAGTTGGCTCAATTTTCTTTAAAAGAGGGGATTTTAATATGGACTTAAGAAAACCTACCTATAAATATATTCTACAATTATTTTTCCTTTGTTGATGTGAGAAATCGTCAAAATCTAATGATTGTGGACTTCAGAGAAACGAGTCTCCTACGTTTCTTGTGGCACAATCTAGTACCCACTGCAACCATCACACTTTACGTGCATAAGTGAGTGCGTGTGAAACCAGACTATGGAGATCCTTGCATAAATTATCAGGGTCACTACTCCAAGAAGAGAGACGTTCAATGATTGGACATGAAAAAGCCCCTCTTTCCTCTTGGCTAATCAAAATCCTTCTTACATGAATGGAAAGAGAATTTTCTACGGATCATTTATTGAGCAAACCATCGGGAAAAACAGTCAAATTCGTGTTGACCTCCATAGGAAATGCAGATTTTTAGCATTTACTCCCCTTTTTAAAAACAAAAAAGCCCTATTTTCCCCAGTGTAATTAAGTTTGAAAAGATAATCATTCTGATGGGGAAATGTTACACTTTAAAATGCCGGGCGAGGGGGTTAGAAACAGTCAACTACATTTCAAATACAAAGGAAAGTTTGTTAATGTTGCATCATTTAGTGGCACATTTCCCGTGTTGTAGGCTGCGTTGCGGAAGTCAAAGAGCAAATGCGCGCAAGTTGTTCATATGAAAACGGGAGTGACAGCAAGCGTGCAGTAGTTTCCTTTTATTGCAAATGAACCGTAGAAATCAACTGATGCATTACTTTCAAGCTGCACGTCTTGCACGTGCCGCTCGTTAGCATTCTGTGCCTTTGCAGATATCAACATGTCCCGAGCTCATGGCAAGCAGCAGCACCATAAAAACTCATGCTGCGCACGCTTTACACTTATCTGCACACGCCTCCAGTAAGCAAAACAGCCAACGTCAAAATATGGTTAACTTGTATTCAATCAAACACTGCGAATTAAATTTGCGTTTCTTTTGCTGTTCAGTATAATAATAATAATAATGTTCCATTCTTATATAGCGCATTTCACATACTGTCCCAATGCGCTTTACATTATTACCCCCTGGTCACTGGGCCAATATCATTCCTGTAATCTTTCTCAGCTTCCTGGGGAGTATACAGCCAATGTGCAACCTTTTGGCGCTAATCAAACACAACAACCATCTCTACCCTCACATGTACCCATTTTATACACCTGGGTGAAGAAAAGCAATTACTGTAAAGTGTCTTGCTCAAGGATACAAATACCACGGTCGCCGCCAGGTTTCGAACCCACATTCTGATGACACAGCCATCAGAACTTGAGTCCAATGCACTTAACCGCTCGAACCCACATTCTGATGACACAGCCATCAGAACTTGAGTCCAATGCACTTAACCGCTCGGCCATGGCTCGGCCATGGCACCCCATATATACCGAGTTGACAAGCCACATGAACGAATAATGGTTCTACTAGCTGTATCCAATCCCTTTGTAGTTAGTACTCGTACACACCATTTGTAATTCGTATTATGTAAAGTACAAGACAATTATTACGTCTAACTATTGACATGTACCAGAACAACGCTACCACTCTTTTTTATACATGTCATTAGTGCCTTTTATTATTGTTGAATACAGAGAATTTAATAAACCAACCCCAAATGATATTGTCACAACAAAGTTTGTGTCCGCCATTAATATTTTGGAAATGCAACAATACATACACTGTAAATATAAATTCCGTTACTTTACGGAAAAAGTTCCGGCAGCAAAATTACCGGAACTTTTTTAATGTTCCGTAAATTTTACGGATTCTTTTTTAACGGAATTATGTTAAAATTACGGAGTAAAACTGTATCTTTTTAACGGGAATAACACAAAATTAATTCCGTACAAATACGGCAAAAAATTTTGTCCGTAAAAATAAAATCCGTATATTTACGGATTAAATTGTATTTTAACGGGATTAACACAAAATTGATTCCGTACAAATTACGGCAAAAAATGTTGTCCGTAAAAATAAAATCCATATATTTACGGATTGAATTGTATTTTAACGGGATTAACACAAAATTAGTTCCGTACAAATACGGCAAAAATTTTTGTCCGTAAAAAAGAAATCCCAAAATTTACGGATAAAATTAACAAAATATTAAGACTTTTCCAAAAATTCCGTATTTTTAATGTTTTCCATAAAAAGATGTGTAAATTCAACGAACATAATGTTAAAGTCTACCAGAACTGCATGTCTATGGACATGAAAACTTGAGTTCCATTATGTTTCAAAGCACGGATATCTTCCTGTACAGGGTAAAGAAATCTAAAGTGATGGTTATAAACTGAAGGTACTAACTGTAGCATATTTATTTTAGAACAAGGAAGGATGAAATCTCGAACTTCACAGACACTTACATTGTACAAATGATTTCAGAACAACCGAGGTTTAGGTAGGCAGATCTTGAACATCAAGAATTTAATAAATGGAACAAATTGCCCACAACAATGAGTTTTCAATAGCAATTAACAGCTTTTACATTTACATCTCAAGACCTAACACCAGTTTTTCCTGAGAAAGAAAATCCAAAGGATGTGCTCAGGTGTGGATCCAGAGGAGGTTGCCCCCCCCCCCTCCCCGCACTCTGGATCCGCCCCTGGTGCTCAGACTCAATCCATGATTGCCTGCAAAGTGCAACCGGGCCGAATTTCATGGCACCACTTAACGTGGAATTCTGTGCTTACACCCTTCTGTGGCAAATAAATGTACGCACATTACAGGGTGCCATAAGCACAGAAGTCTGCGGAAAGCATCACCTTGAAATAGACCCCTGTACTGATGACGTCATGGTTTCCTCGTTGCAGAAGAATGGGAAACTATTGTGTCTCCGCACAGCTGTCGGAAATGCAGTACTCAGTTACAGCACTGTAATAAACAAACAATGTGATAAACAAACCATCAGTACATGTCTATTTAGCCCTGGCCATCAAGTTTGTCATCTGGTCTATGCATGCAATCGGTGTATGAGATGCTATTTTGGAATTCAATTGGCCAGGCTAGGTTTAGTAAACAGGAAGTTTTCAGTTTGAGTCCTGCACGCCTGTAATTTTGTTTCTCTAATGAACAATAAACATGCATTACTAAACATTACTAAACATACCAGAAAAAGAAACTCTTTTCAAGTGACCATTATTCTAAAACAAAAAGTTATGCTAAGTTATGTTACCCGCATTTTGACACCTCATTTGTTTCAATATTTTTGATACAGCAGTCATTTGAATGCAAATAAGGGCAAATCAAAAGTTGCACTCAAAAGCTGTTGAATTGACATTTGTGCCATGTTTTTGAGTTGGTGTGTGTAACCAATCTGTGTGAATTTGCACTAATCAATAGCTTTTGAGTACAACTTTTGATTTGCAATGATTTAAATGATTTAACCCTCCTACTACTACAAAGGTCAAAATCAGTCAAAATCTTGATATACTTGCCAAGGTATATCTAGTGCACATAAACGTCGAACACTGTCAAACTTTACGCGTAGTAAGTACATTTACAGGTCACAATGATTCAACCGTTTTTGACTGGTAAAAGCATTGTCTGGTATTGTTCAAAATGACAGTAAAAACCAATCAAAAATGCCCCCGTGTGCACATTTAGGTCAACAGTCCAAAGCAGGCAGTTGACTGGTTTTGACCTCTATAGCTACTTGCCACTAGAGTGCAGTTACAATGGGAGGGTAAATGATTTAAAATCTTTACACTGGCCAATGCAAATGGGCAATTCCACACTAATGGGCACAAAAGTGTGACATGGGAGGGCAACATGGGATAGTAATAACAAAATGAAGTATATGTTGCCATGTAATTTTGTCTGTGTACATTCAAAGGCGCATGAGAATAACGTTTGAGCATTTAAGAAACTGGAGGAGATAAATCTTCAAGATTTATACGTATGTAACAGGAACGGAAATTTTTGTTATCATTTGGTAGAAATTATACTGAAATAAATTGATTGACCCAACATTGTCCAATAACAATTCTACAGACCCTTAGGGATAGTTACTAGCCAAAATTAAGAAAGCCCCACCCCTGGTGAGGAATTATAAGTTAAAAACAAATTGTTATGTACAAACGGGGACAGACTTTTGTCACAAAATATCTGTCCAATGTTCGTACGCGACTTATTTCCCATTGTTATTTCCTTAATACCCATGACAATATCCCAGTTTTACTGCTTACAATCTTAAAGGGTTAGGAATGTTACTGGCACAATATTTGGTATTTTTTAATTTATTATTTCTTCACTTATTAGGCCATATGTCTGTCTTTTGTTACATAAGTAACACTTTTCAAATGACCTTGTAATTTCTAAAGGTCACGGATTAATTTATTATTTTTTTGCTATGAACAATCATGAACAGCTTTGGAATGTACAGGAAAAGACTGGGACAAAATAGTTACTTTTGTCTCACTCTCCAATGCCTCTCTTACAAAGTTTTCTTTTTGGCCCATTAGTGTGGAATTGCCCAAATCAATATTAGGCCGTATCCGAATTGGCAGCTACAGCTACAGCTACGATTGTTGCTAAGGGTGTTGCCAAGGATGTCCGATACTTCATCGCCTGATGACGCAGCGATCCAGCCGTAGCCACAGCTATAGCCGCCAATTTGGACATTAATTTACTGCTCATTTGTCCAATCACTCTCAAAGAGAGCCACTGCATTGGCCAGTGCAAAGACTTTACCACTGACTTGGCCTTCCCGCTTCTTCAAGCCAGTCTTGGATCCTGTACTTGGATTTATTCCCATGAAGAATCTGTAATAGAAAAAGATCATTAAAATTACTCACCCCTTTGACCAACAAAATCAACCTCATAAATACTGAATGGCAATGGGATGGTTCAACATTGTTTTTTTGACGAGTACATTATATATTATTTGTTTTATTGTCCATGATGCAATTATTACATCTATTGAAATTGTTTGTGGTGCCCTCTGCTGATAATTATAGGATTCGCTCGGTTGTCTAGTAGTTAAGACACTAGAATGCGGGGAGTCGTGGGTTCGAATCCCACCCAATTAGTTAACCTGTAGATTTTTTTGGCAGGTCTCTGAGAGCAGTGAGGTGTAGGGTAAAACCAAAAATAATATTCATTATCCCGAATGCAATTTAAAACAAGAGTACAATATTATTCCATCCTCTAGGTGTCAAGAAACATCAAACAGATAGCCTGGTCAAATGGCAATTCAAGTCAAAGTGCACCTTTAAATCTTTCCTTTTAATCAAAATTGACCAACATTAAATGTTTCACAATCACATTGTTTTGAGTGTTAAGACTGTCACATTCCAGTCAAATTCAACTTACCTCTGAACAAAATCAAGGGTGCAGGATGCCTCCTTAGCATAATGTATGTTAAAAACATAGTAGGCCGCAAACATTAAGGTTAGAGCTTATCTCCCTTCACTGAGTTGATGATATTGCCATCAATTGCAAGGTATTGCTCCGCCTTAGGTGAGTACATGTTTCCTGCAACAAATTATTTGAAATTTTAAGTAGTGTACCTCAATTTTAAAGGGATGGTATAGCATGGATTTTTGGATGAGTACACTCAATCAAATTACCTAGTTTTCAAAAAACAAATCATAAAACCAACCTGTGAAAATTTCATTCAAAGAGATATTGGCATGTAACAGTCATATTTTTTGTCATGCTTTGAATATGACAGCAATCCAGAAGGATCTAGATGGAAGTGTTTGTGATATTACAAACACATAGGTGTTCGAGTTTTGTCAGGGGCAGTGATGATGACGTCAGAATGTTTTTTAAAGAAACTTTGCATTATTATTTTTTTCATATTAAAGAGTACCCTGTAAAGTATGATGTGGTTTGATGATTTGTTTGAAGTCCATTTCAATGATTTGAACTTAATCACATTATTTATTCTTGAAAAAACAGTTCAAATGTGAAAAACAACTGTTCTGCTACATAAGGGTCAATTTTGGTACTGAAATTCTTTGAGAGAATGCATTTATTCCTTTGGCGAGTTTTTACAACCCGTTTTCGTGTAGTTCCAGATACGAATTGTGATTTTGACGAAACCGTCGTCCTCGCTAATAATGTACGATTTTGAAAATATTTTTTCAATATTAAACTTTGACTTCCGGTTGGGACAGGAATAAGGTCAAATTAGGGTCACCTTTGTGTTAATATTTTTCGACAATTATTAACAATCTATACAATGGTGGAAAGATTGTGAATTTACCCCTTGTAGTTGTTGAGATATGATATTTTTAATATTAAAATTTGACTTCCGGTTTGGACAGGAAGTAAAGGTCAAATTGGGGTCATGTTTTTGTAAATATTTTTGACAATTAACAATCTGTGCAATGGTGCAAAAACTGTGAATTTACCTCTTGTAGTTGTTGAGATATGATTTTTTTAAATAATAAATTTTGACTTCCGGTTTGGACAGGAAGTAAGGTCAAATTGGGGTCACCGTTGTGTAATTTTTGTTCGACAATTAATAATCTATACAATGGTGCAAAAATGTCAATTTACCTCTTGTAGTTGTTGAGACATGATTTTTTTTAATATTAAACTTTGACTTCCGGTTTGGACAGGAAGTAAGGTCAGACTGGGGTCACGTCTGTGTACGAAAAATCACATAATTCAAGATCTACAACATGGTGTAAATATTGTGAAAATATCTTTTGTGGTTCATGAGATATAAGTTTTTGAAATATTAAACTTTAATTGAGTGTAATTCGATATCTGATGACCTCACTATGACGTCACAACTTAAGATACAACTACATGTTAAGGTCTAACTATGTGTGAAGTTTTAAAGTTCTGTGAACTCTGCAACTATGATTTTTGCTCTGAATATTCACCGAGAAGAAGAAGAAGAAAAAGTAAAAAAAAACTTTAAAAACTAGAGGTATTGAGTTTGTTAAAAACAAACTCAGGGTGTTCGAGTGTGCATCATATGTGATGACGTCATCACCTAAAGTTATTAAAAAACAAGCTTTAGTTCGGGAGATATGAGTTTTCATAATATATAATTTTAAAAAAACATTTAATGTGCTATACTGAATACATTAACTTCCGGTTCATCCCATATAATTTTAAATTCTTCCAACCGTAAGTTCCAGTTCAATCATGTGACGTCATTCATACTTCACAAAATCTTTCCTCATAATATGGGTGTCAATTGTGCCAAATTTGGTAAAATTCCATCTAATATTTTCTTGAGATAGCACAAAGTGATTTTTAAGAGCAATGACGTCACCAAATATATTTTTGAAAAAAGCAGATCCCACTTAACATATATACCCAAAATGTTATTTCGAATACCCTTTCAGATTTGAGTCAATTTATAAAGAACGTGAACTCCCAATTTGGACCGGAAGTAAAGTTCAATAAGGTCATGTCTTTGTATCAAATGTCGAGTCCTCCATGTTCTGTATGATTGTGAAGGAATCAAGATATTATCTATTGTGGTTCACGAGATATAAAATATATTGTTTTAATTATAATTAATTACATAATAATTCATTAGATGACCTCACCAGACGTCACAACGTTACCTGGAACTATGTTAAGGTCTAACTATTTGTTGCTTTAAAGTTCTTTGAACTCCGCAAGTATGTTTTGGCTGTACAAATACATTTACAGATTATTATACAGTCCATTTTCATAGTTTACAGAGCGCCTACGTTCGTACAGAAAAGGTATAACAGTGAAATGTAACATGGTGGACATATACTGAGACGCAATAGAAACTTACCACTTTTTCGACCTTAAATTATCAGTAATCACAATGCACAAATGTAATATGTGCACTCGCGGTGAAGTGGATACAGATGGGATCGAGTACAGTGGACAAAACGTGGGCATTTCCTCAATAAAATGCCAACATTTCTAATCCAAACTGTTGTGTTGTCTTATTTTGAACCATTACAATTTTATGCTATTCCAAAACAAGTGTTATTGCGTCTCAGTATATATTGCGATGTATTATATTCTAATTAGATACTGTCGTGTACACTGTACAGTGACTGTAATAGTTTATACAGTGTATTATACACTGTATGCCTCTTGTCTGTGTGTGTCAAGGCCGTTCACACGCGGAATGGGCTGTGTGCTTATTATACAGAACATATACTTCTGAATGGTTGTTCACTTAAACTTCCGTGTTCGGCCAGAAGGAGAGGTCAAATTGGGGTCATGTCTGTGAAAGAAATGTGACATAGTTCAAGGTCTTTAAGATGATGCAAAGATTGTGAAAATATCTTCTGTGGTTCATGAGATATGATTTTTTTAATAAATAATTTCAACTTCCGGTTTTGAGCGGAAGGGACGTCGGATTGGGGTCATGTCTGTGTACGAACAATCACATAATTAAAGATCTATAACATGGTGCAAAGATTGTGAAAATATCGTTTGTGGTTCATGAGATATGATTTTTTGAAATATTAAACTGTTTTTTGAAAAATATTAAACTTTGATTTAGTGTAATTTGATATCTGATGACCTCACTATGACGTCACAACTTAAGGTACAACTACATGTTAAGGTCTAACTATGTGTTAAGACTTAAGGTTCTGTGAACTCCGCAACTATGTTTTTAGCTCTGGATATGTTTCAAGAAGGAGAAGAAAAAGCAAAAAAAAAAAAAAAACAATAACAAGAGGTGTTCGCGCTATAGCTCGAACACCTAAAAAACCAAACAATATCAAGAGGTGTTCGCACTGTCGCTCGAACACCTAAAAAGCAACAACAAAAAACGAACAATAACAAGAGTATAGTTCCTTTTTAAAAACAAACCATATTGAGAATGTGTTTGCAGATATCTCAAAATATCGATCAGCATTTATGGTTTATTGTCATACACCAGTGTACATTTGGTGACATATTCTGTTAAAAACCAGACATATTCAAAGTTAAACCCATACATCTTTAATCATCCGTCCAGTTGAAGTTTGAAAGCTAAGTATGCTTTTTGAAAGCCATCCGAGCGCAACGGCTCATTTCAATACATTTCATAAGACTAAAAATACAAGAATTTATGTGCACTTTTTTCTTTCACGCAAAAATAATTCAATGGGTAGGCCCAGGTTGTTTGTGTTAGTGCCTTTCCAAACATCAGTGTAGGCTCATTTCAATACATTTCATAAGACTAAAAATACAAGAATTGATGTGCACTTTTTTTCTTTCACGCCAAAATAATTCAATGGGTAGGCCCAGGTTGTTTGTGTTAGTGCCTTTCCAAACATCAGTGTAGGCTATACATCACGTGTACATGACTTCAATTAAGATCCGAAACCAGTGAAAAAGACGAAAGCGCACCACAATTTACTGCCCATTTAGATAAAGCGCTGTGAAAAATGGAAAAATAAACAAAAGTATGACTCCAAAAATATGACTCCCAAAGTGGATCTCAAAAGTGCTTTGTAATGGTTGTAATGGGGTCGTTGCTTATCTGGATGATTTTCTCATCAAAATTGAAAATGCACGGGAGGCTTGTAAATTGCATTTTAATTACTTGTTTTACTTTAAGGTTAGTATTTAATATAAATTGGTCAAAGATGGATAGCCCTTCCCAAACAATCATTTGTCTTTGTATCTTAATTTATACCAATGCTCGAACTCTTATATAAAAATACCACAGGAAAAACTTGATTGTTCATTGAACTACTTCAGGAGTGTTCACAACCATCTAACTCTGCATATTTTATTTTAAAAACCAGACATATTCAAAGTTATTCATCCGTCCAGTTGCAGTTTGAAAGCTAGCTATGCTTTTTGCAAATCACCTGAGCGCAACCCTAATTTGACTCATTTCAATACGTTTCATATGACTAAAAATACAAGAAAGGTTCTGCACTTTTTTCTTTCACACCAACATGTTTGTGTGGCTTTACAAAATATGCGTCTATAGTATACTGTGAGTGTTCACAGCCAAGTAAGAGCCAGTGATTTCGAAAACATAATATGATGAGACCCACGTAGGGCCAATGTAATAATGTACTTGGGCTAACTCATATGGGAACACAGTGCCAGATTGTTCTCTTTTTTTTTATTGAAACTCATTCTATTTGATTAAAACAAGTGACAGATCTTTCGAAGTTTGTTCCTAGGTTTTCAATCTAAAAGTTTAAGAGAATGTAGAATCAGATTGTATGACATGAACACAAGAGATCACTGATGATCATGAGGCAGATGGACCAGTGCTGTTAGCGTCAGATGATGACGTCAGAATGTTTTTTAAAGAAACTTTGCATTATTATGTTTTCATATTAAAGAGTACCCTGTAAAATATGATGTGGTTACCAACGATGATTTGTTTGAAGTCCATTTCAATGATTTGAACTTGTAAAGATTGTAAATTTACCCCTTGTGGTTGTTGAGATATGATTTTTTTTAATATTAAACTTTGACTTCCGGTTTGGACAGGAAGTAAAGGTCAAATTGGGGTCATGTTTTTGTAAATATTTTTGAAAATTAACAATCTGTACATTGGTGCAAAAAACTGTGAATTTACCTCTTGTGGTTGTTGAGATATGATTTTTTTTAATATTAAACTTTGACTTCCGGTTTGGACAGGAAGTAAAGGTCAAATTGGGGTCATGTTTTTGTAAATATTTTTGAAAATTAACAATCTGTACATTGGTGCAAAAAACTGTGAATTTACCTCTTGTGGTTGTTGAGATATGATTTTTTTCAATATTAAACTTTGACTTCCGGTTGCGACAGGAAGTAAAGTCAAATTGGGGTCACCTTTCTGTAAATATTTTTCGACAATTATTAACAATCTATACAATGGTGGAAAGATTGTGAATTTACCCCTGGTGGTTGTTGAGCTATGATATTTTTAATATTAAAATTTGACTTCCGGTTTGGCAGGAAGTAAAGGTCAAATTGGGGTTATGTTTTTGAAAATATTTTTGACAATTAACAATCTGTACAAAGGTGCAAAAACTGTGAATTTACCTCTTGCGGTTGTTGATATGATTTTTTTTAAATATTAAACTTTGACTTCCGGTTTGGACAGGTAAGTAAGGTCAAATTAACACCTTTGTGTAATTTTTTCGGCAATTAACAATCCTACAATGGGCAAA
>CM055824.1:37650933-37688658 GCA_029582265.1 Zoroaster sp. YZ-2022 | reverse complement strand
AAATAGTTTAAGGGCATAAAATGTCAAAGAATTTCACCACAGAAAGTCTTTATTCATATACAGGGCCGGATTTATGACTGGGCAAACTGGGCAGTTGCCCAGGGGCCTCCACAACCAGGGGCCTCCACAACCAGGGGCCTCCACATATTTCATGAAAAAAAATTGTAAGGAAAAATGTAGGCGGACCTGAACGACACGCACGTATCAATCAAAACCATATTGCGCGCGTTTTACGTGACGTAAAACGCGCGCAATATGGTTTTGATTGATACGTGCGTGTCGTTCAGGTCAGCCTACATTTCATACATACGCAAGCCATATTGTATTTGTTTGTGAGTGGTAGAAACAGCTAACTGGTTGTTTTCCTGTCATTGCTCAGCACACGTCGGCAGACAAACATCTAAAATCTAACGTCATCCATCTCAACGTCGATTTTGTTCAGCACTAGTTGTTGGTTTAGAAACGTTACACCCTGACACTGCCTTTCATCACCTTCCGCTAGGTTTTAGACAGGAAGTGAGTATTGTTAATTAATTCTTTTTATGTGCAATCTGCATGAGTTTTATTATCTATCGTCTATCGTTTTCTATCGTTATATACATATTCAAGATTGTGAATATTTATTGTCTACTCTACCTTTATCTTTGGAAGATATCAGTCATCTGGCCTTGATGAGTATTGAATATGACATTCTCAGAGAGATTGATGACTTCGACAAATTGATCCAAGACTTTGCAAGGGTCAAGTCTCGTAAAGTGTCTGGTCTGTAAATATATGTACTGTACTATATTCTTGTTATGATTGATCATGATTGACCTGCTTGCTTGCTTATTCAGATTCTTTCTACTTGAAAAAAATTACTTTATGGATGACTGTAACTATGTCTTGTGACTCTTGTCACCTTTTAGTTTTTAGTATTCTAAGGTAGGGTGGGCCTCCACTACTGAAGGCTGCCCATGGGCCTCCACATGTCTAAATCCGGCCCTGTTCATACACGTTTAGACACGTTGCAGCTCACTTCTTTATGGTATTCATCAAGAACAACTTAGGTGTAATCGTGTTTATTTAAAACAAAACACAACAGCATTCACATCTAATAACACATTCTAAATGATCTTCACATATTATCTCGAATCTATTTGCTTCCAATTAAATTTAGAATCATTTATAAACTCATGATCCTTACATACCGCTCAATACATGGTGCATCATCACCGCCATACTTATCAGAACTCATCACTTCTTATACTTCTAGTCGAGCTGGTCTTCGTTCTACAAATCAAGATCTTATCGGTCCTGGGAGGACAGATCGTTTGTATTGCTGCCCCACGTCTGTGGAGCAATCTTCCCGTCAATAATTATTCGCTCTAGTCCATCCCGCGACTCTTTCAAAGCTGTCCTCAAAACTCACTTCGTGAAAGATGCTTACAATAGCACAAGTATTTATTTTCTTGTTTTTGTACTGTTCTCATTGTTGCGCCATGAGTGCCTACATTTATAAGTGTATTTTATTATATGCATTTGTATAATAAAAATTAATTTTGACTTTATTTTCCTAAAAGAATCCTCTCCAACCGTGAAATACTATTACACTCACTGGCCGAAAGTATTGGAACATGCTCAAAATAGCACTTTACAAGTAACAGGTGAGATGATCATTTAATCCGATTTCATCGCGTGTATTACATAATTTCCGAGCAAGAACAGTAAAAAAGAACATTGACTTCAAAACACAGGCACTTTCAAGAAGTCTTAATTAGTGTAAATAAAAAAAATTAAATAAATTATTGTAACACAGTTATCTAAACTGAACTTTGGGGATGTTGCAATACTTATGGCCAGTGAGTGTATATAGAAAGACTTTGCTTCTGAATTAATTTTGTAGTTAATTAAAATGTATACAAACATTAATAAAAACAAATTTATGAAAAAGTTGAAAAACCTAGTCTTGATCCTGATACCTGCAAAGACTACTAGACTACTAAGCCAGCAGGGGCGTAGCGAAGGCATTTGCTAACTGACAGCAGTGGTAAATTTTAATACTGACACAACACTAATATGACCACCACCTGAAACTGCAGCTCCTTCTGTGAGTAAAATACAATGTATTACAACGTAAAAAACAAAACGACTCGACAAATATTCAGTGCTTAGAAACATGATACATTTGCAGTCGGCAAACCCATTTGCCGACTGCAAATTTATCGTGGACCAACCCTTGTTCTAGTACCTTTGATGTTTCCTTTGTCGACTGAGGCTCTAAATAAATGCCGACTCAGTGAGAAAAATTATTGTTGGGTGTCATACCGCCCAACCCCCTCCCCCTCCCTCACCCACTTACTACGGCCCTGCAAGCCAGTCGAATTTGTTGGTGAATTAATTATTAAAGAACGTGTTTGAAATTAGATTTCTGTGCCAATTTGATAAGCCATTGAAAAAAAAAAAACACGGAGCCAACAAATTTAAATGGTGCATTCATGCTTCATGAACGTATTGTGTGTAAGCCTGTCGCTTTGTGTAGTAAAGGTCACTAATCTCTATTATACTGTGCAGTACAATAGTTATCCGAGTGTACATGTATAAAGGTAAAACTTGTAGCTGAGTAAAACTGAGTGTATAAAGGTTATCTGAGTGTCTGTGGGAAAATATACCTTGAGCAACAGATCAGATCAATTGTATATCACTCGACGCAGAAATTTTACCAATTAATGATATAGGCCTAGGTTTATTTTCACATGACAGGTAGCGTCTTCAACTTAATTTTACTTCAACTTTTGTCATGTAAAAACCACATTTTAGGCCAGGGAAGGTACACTCTGAAAACTAAAGTGTTAAAACAACCGGATAAGTTCGATCATTGCCAACTCTAATTTAACTAAATTTAGTATAATATAATATTTCGGTCAGTTGTCACTGACCGAAATCTTAAAATGATGTATACACAGATCAGATTTAAAATGACGGAAGTTTAATATCAAACTGAAAAGTTTACGAAAGGAATTTGAATGGGGGATGTTATATATTATAGGGGTTAATGAAATAAGGTAGAAAATCGGAAAATTTTCAGAAATGTCAAAGAAAATGTTCTGAAACTTCAGTATTAGGAAGGGAAGAATATTTGTATATAAAAAAATATTGTTTATAATAAGAGTGGTCAAAATTGCTAGCAATTCTTGTAGTTCTTATCAATGGCGTAATTTGTTATTTATTGATTATGTTTCTGGGGTAATTCCCTAAAATGTTCTGATACTGAACAAAGGAGTATTTTTTTTAAGAAGCAGTAGGCCTCTGCCCTTGGACCCACGGATACGTCCGGTACCAGCATTGGTTTCAAAGCTGGCGTTTTCCCTCCAGTGCATGTAGAGGGGTCCGGGTCATACAATATTAGCGCCCACCAGTGGGCGCAGTTGGCCTATTTTGAAAGAAATCGCGATAAATAACCAAGGTTGGCAATGGTGAAAGAACACAATGTCAATGGTGTGTTTTCGCAATGCTGTGTTTGTGCACAATAAGTTGTGGGGACTTCCCCTAACTATTCCCATCAAGTCATAAGAAATTGCAGTGGAAAAAACAAAATTACCCATTACATCAACTGATTATAATAATACACTGATGAAGTATTGCACCATAGGACCATAGAGATATACACGGTTGGTCTACTATCTGGTTGGTCAACCACTGTCACTGTATATTGAACCAATCAGCGTTGACAATTCATAAAGTTCCGTTACTCTGATTGGCCATTGAGTGGTATACGTTCCAGTTGATTGAATAGAAATTATGTTGAAAAACATAATTTCTTTACTACGCATACAGCATTTGCCCTGTGATCAAAACTAAGATTCAAACCAGCAGCAACATCCGAAGAACCGTCTTAACATTGAACATTGGCTGACTACTACTGTTGATCTGTGTGTACTGAAAAGAAACAGCATCGGAGATGCGTTTCAGGATTCTGGTTGTTATGTCTGTGGTGTTCCTCCTCGCAACTCCTGCGGGTAAGGTTGTTTCATTTTCAGCTTTAAAGGCAAGACCGTAAAGATTTATACAATTCAGATTTATTTTTGCTGGAACATTGATAACCGAGATATTTTTTTGAATAGTCGTGGGAAGCTTGGTTTAAAGGGACAATAATCGTCACTATCAGAGACTTTCAACAGGGCATAGAATTGGCGTCCTAATTTAAGATGAATACAGTGAATGAAAATTACTGGCTTATTTATGCAGCAGCAACAGTAATATGATAATATCATGTGGGGTATAATTTTCAGTCACTGAGTTGATCTAAAATTAGTACTCCGATTCCATGCCAAGTTGATCATGACGATATTGTCCTTTTAGTAGGCTACAGTAACAAAGTGCCTACATTCATTTATGGTTGGACACATTAAATTCATGTCTTTATACATATTTACTGTAAAACCATGTTTCTGACGAATATTTTGAGCAATGTGTAATTTTACAGCATTTTTATTTATTTACTTCATCTAGTAAAAAAAACGATGAAAAACTTGCATTTAATCTGACTTCCACAACGCAGCCCCAACACAGGCAATAGGTGCTGCTAAATGATGCAACATCATCGAACTTTCCTCTGTACATGAAATGTAGTCGACTGTTTCTGACCTCACCCAGCATTTTAAAATGTAAAAACAAATTCTCCTCAAAATGATCATCTTTTCAAAAATAAATAAACTCGGGAAAACAGTTTTTTGTATATAAACAACGGGAGCAAATGCTCATAATATGCATTTCCTATGGAGGTCAGCACGAATTTTACTGTCATAATTATTCATTAAATGCAATGTCACGCCCGAAGAATCCGTAAAAGATTCTTTCATTCATGTAAGAAGGATTAGCTGAGATTAGCTGGGTGTTTGCATGTCCAGTCATTGGACGTCTCTCATAAGAGTAGTGACATTGATAATCCTTACAAATCTTTTCGAAGTCTGGTTCCACATGCTCAACTTCCTCTTCGCGTCGCAAGAAACAAAGGAGACTCGTTTCTCTGATTTTCACAATCGTTAGTTCACACTAACAAAGGAAATATAATAGTAGAATATATTTATATTCAAAATATTCAAGTTTATGTGTACATGTACTTGCTGATCGGATCGCAACATTTTATACGTTGTCGGGTGATCTTTACTAAATGTATTATTATGCTCAGAAACATAAAAGAGGTACATATTCTACATCCATGGTTTAAGTCTATCTAAAGATCAGAAATATGTACAGCAGATTTAAATTACAATATATATTATCAGGCGCGGATCCAGGAATTTTTTAGACGGGGGGCACACCCAACACGAACATTTTTTTTCCTATGCTAACATTGTATATTGTTTGTAATCATGTTTTTTTCCCCTTTGTTTTCGCGCCTTAAGCGCCCAGCAGGGTAGATATGTGCGCACTACAAATCTTTATTATTATTATTATTGTTGTAATTATTAAATGCGAGCGCGAAGCGCGAAGCCCTTACGGCGTTGGGTCCGGGGCCTGCTTAAGGGCCCCGGAAAATTTTGGATTCTGGATGCTCTGTGGTGCAATCTGAGGCGATTCCTGGCCAGTTTCACCTGATTTTTTTGCAAAAGTTTTCAAGATTATATGGAGAATATATATATATATATATATATATATATCATTATTTTAGCCATTATTTTTAGCCATATATAAGTGTCTCCCTCCCCGATTTTTGGCATTTAATTTGCAGTTTTTGACTTCAGTTTTAATTTATCCGGAATTCAGTCCAGTTGAAATTTTCAAGAAAAGGGCTTGATTTCATACTGTTCCTTGCCCTGTGTTAAAACCATCAGCTGCAAGACTCATCGTACTTCGCAGGCCTATGCGTACTGGCGTAGAATCCGACAGTAAATTGACATCGGCGATTGTAATTTCCACACGGTACCCCGACCATTCTTCAGATGAAACGGAACAATTTGTAGACGTGGATGAATTGGGTCAAGAAACCAGACTAGCTTGCTTTGCACCCGATCATAGACTACCGATTGCAAACGAAATGTAGACTAACTAATTTGGGGAAGTATTTGAAAAAAGTCACTATAATCATCATTGGAAATTGATACAAAAAATCCACTTTTCTCAATAATGACAGTACACCAAACTGAAGGCGCTGTTCACCTTGGATGGTGGCTTTATTTTTTACTCTGCACCCTTAATTTTTAATCCTTTTTATCAACCTTTTATGAGACACATCGTTGGATATTTTTATTACCGAAGCTTCTGTGGAAAATCAAATATAATATAAAAGAAACTGCAATCAATTAATTGCCATAATGAGGCTGTGTTAAACTTTATGAAGTCATCTCCATTAACTAAATTCGTGGAGGAAAATTGTCTTTAAGAATGGGTTGACTAAAATAAATCAATCAGTTCTTCAGAAGATTGCTAAGGGCTAACTGAGACTGGCCTGCAAGTCCATCGAAGAGAAATTATACTTCACACTGGTTAGACCACATCTTTGATATGGGAGCACTGCTTGGAAACCCCATATCACCAAAAACATCTCTTCGCTTGAAAGAGTCCAGAGACGAGCTGGCGTTCAGAGCGGCAAGACCTGCCTGTCGAACTTACGGCAGAAGTCAGTTGCTTTAAACGTCGACTTTCTGCCGTGTCTAATTCAAATACAGTGAAATCTCGATAAGTCAAATCTCAGGGGAATAAACTCAAACTTCGACTTATGCGGAGGTTCGAGTTAGCCGAGGTCGCCATTTTACCCCCCCCCCCCCCGTGTGCATAAATTACCGTACGCCCGCAAAGTAACCTATTGTAGCACGGGGAATTAAGCACACAAGATGCAACATTTTAAAATTTGTTATAAACGTCTTACATATTTATTAATTTGTTTCAAATGGCATGATTTTTGTTTTTAAAGTTTTCCAAAAAATATAAAATTATCATATGAACAACTTGCGCGCATTTGCTCTTTGACTTCCGCAACGCAGCCTACAACACGGGAAATGTGCCACTAAATGATGCAACATTAACAAATTTTCCTTTGTATTTGAAATGTAGTTGACTGTTTCTAACCCCCTCGCCCGGCATTTTAAAGTGTAACATTTCCCCATCAGAATGATTATCTTTTCAAACTTAATTACACTGGGGAAAATAGGGCTTTTTTGTTTTTAAAAAGGGGAGTAAATGCTAAAAATCTGCATTTCCTATGGAGGTCAACACGAATTTGACTGTTTTTCCCGATGGTTTGCTCAATAAATGGAATGTCAAAGCAGATTGCGTAACGTTACAGATTTACCTCGCACGGCAGAAGAATCCGTAGAAAATTCTCTTTCCATTCATGTAAGAAGGATTTTGATTAGCCAAGAGGAAAGAGGGGCTTTTTCATGTCCAATCATTGAACGTCTCTCTTCTTGGAGTAGTGACCCTGATAATTTATGCAAGGATCTCTATAGTCTGGTTTCACACGCACTCACTTATGCACGTAAAGTGTGATGGTTGCAGTGGGTACTAGATTGTGCCACAAGAAACGTAGGAGACTCGTTTCTCTGAAGTCCACAATCATTAGATTTTGACGATTTCTCACATCAACAAAGGAAAAATAATTGTAGAATATATTTATAGGTAGGTTTTCTTAAGTCCATATTAAAATCCCCTCTTTTAAAGAAAATTGAGCCAACTTCGATGAAAAAAAAACAAGTTTGATGTACATGTACTTGCTGATCGGATCACACCATTACTTTTTTGGGCCATCTTTACTTTGATTTTGTGGAAGAATGTGAATAACTAAAGTTGCTGAAGTTGAACATTTTAAAACTCTGAATTCTTGAGCTGCATAAGTCAGTTGCTGTAACGGGATATGGCGACACAAAACAAAGACAAAGTTAAAATTGTTTTGTATTCATATCAACTGATGAAATAACAATAACAAATAAATTAAGACAAAAAAGACTGTTTAAGTTATGAGTTTAAATTCAACTTTAAAAGATTATCTTACTCGCACGGATACATTAAGAAGCTCTTGCAATGAAACCAAACTTGTTATTTTAAAAACTGCAGACTGAAGGAAATATTCATTTATGTATTTCAAGTGGTAGTGATGTGAAGATTAAAGTACTTTTCTTCTATGAATAAGTACAAGTAGAAGAGGTCTCCACCCAGTATATGGTATAAGTAAGGTTTTTTATATTCCAACCCTAAAGTTTGGTTAAATGTTTTATACTTTGAATAGGTACTGAATCCATCCAACAGGGGCTTATGTACTCCATCTACACTACCATTACCATGAAAATAATGTATTTAAGGTAATTATTGTGTGATCCACATGCCTGGCACATGAACTTCATTATTATTCATAATTCAAATTTAGCCTGCAAAAAGGTAGCTCGGTACCTTTGAGTGCCTCATACCAAAAATAATCAATGGGTCCGTGCTGGCTCGTAAGCTTTTCAACCACCTGGACTTTCCTGGGAATGACAACAAAAGATGCAAGGTTTTAATTTCCTTATCAATGTAAAATTATGTTGGATTTTCGGAAATTCCCAGGACGGTAGGCAAACTCATGTTGTCACGGAAAACATCACATAAATAATACGTTCCAGTGCGTGTGGGGTACTTGACTATAATGGTCTATTGAGAATACTGAGACCATACAAGTTCTTTCCTGAAGCAGACTTGATTCACAACCACAACGCTTTCAATTCAATCTTAAAGATATATTATCACCCGTGTTAATGGCTAGTTTAACAGCACCAACTATCGCAGATTTTGGTTTTCATTGGAAACATTGCTATTTCACTTGAGAAAGAGAAAAACGCTTTAAAATACTACACATTTCTCAAAATAATTGTGAGAAGCACTGTTTTACGGTTAAAAAAATACCAATTAAATTCATGGTGGGTCCTGTCATTAGTTAACTTTGACACTGTTTTACTGTAAAACCAAGCTTATGATGAATATTTAGTGAAATATTTCATTTCGAAGTATTGGTTTTCCTTTCTAAAAGCAAATTATCAATGAAAACAAAATGCGGAAATTACATCTATATACATTCTGTGTATGGGTTCATCGTATAGTTGTAATACAAAGTTCTAATCCCTCGCCCGGCATTTTAAAGTGTAACATTTCCCCATCAGAATGATTATCTTTTCAAACTTAATTACACTGGGAAAATAGGGCTTTTTGTTTTTAAGGGAGTAAATGCTAAAAATCTGCATTTCCTATGGAGGTCAACACGAATTTGACTGTTTTCCCCGATGGTTTGCTCAATAAATGGAATGTCAAAGCAGATTGCGTAACGTTACAGATTTACCTCGCACGGCAGAAGAATCCGTAGAAAATTCTCTTTCCATTCATGTAAGAAGGATTTTGATTAGCCAAGAGGAAAGAGGGGCTTTCATGTCCAATCATTGAACGTCTCTCTTCTTGGAGTAGTGACCTTGATAATTTATGCAAGGATCTCCATAGTCTGGTTTCACACGCACTCACTTATGCACGTAAAGTGTGATCGGTTGCAGTGGGTACTAGATTGTGCCACAAGAAACGTAGGAGACTCTCTGAAGTCTACAATCATTAGATTTTGACGATTTCTCACATCAACAAAGGAAAAAAATTGTAGAATATATTTATAGGTAGGTTTTCTTAAGTCCATATTAAAATCCCTCTTTAAAGAAAATTGAGCCAACTTCGATGAAAAAAACCAAGTTTGATGTACTTGCTGATCGGATCACACCATTACTTTTTTGGGCCATCTTTACTTTGATTTTGTGGAAGAATGTGAATAACTAAAGTTGCTGAAGTTGAACATTTTAAAACTCTGAATTCTTGAGTTGTATTTTGTATTGATGTGCATGTACATGTACTTATTAATTATATTGTGCGTGCCAATACTTTCTCACATCCACCGCCATCCCCATTATATGATGGTCTAGTCCACTGACCTATTGTTTTCAATAAACATCCGTGCTATGTGCACTCATTAGTATAGGGTCATGTGCATCCTTCTGGCCGTTCCACAGAGCATCTTATCTTTTCTGCGCGAAATCCGGTCAAAGTTCTTCATATGTGTTAACGCTTTCGAAATCAATGATGACCTACCTTATACAACTCATTGGTGTGAGATTTGGCTACGCAACAGAGATTAAAAAAAAGGATTGAGCGCATTTCCAGCACCGCGTTGACGTTAGCCTTGGCGTGTTTTGAAACGGTCAAGCCACCCATCACTGCAGCTGAAGTCTGGATGTCCTAACTTCTTTGCCAAAGACCTGGCCTTTTCTTGAAGAATTGGACCCGAAATCGGAATGTTTTCGGCCCGTACAGCTTTGAACCAGGTCAATTAGCAGCCTCTTCAACATCGGGAAAAGCCACCTTTCTCATGCGTTTCCGACCTGCTGAATAAGACTCATTGTTGAACTGTTCCAGCAGTTTCTCCTTATTACATGTAATGTAAATTTTTGGGTCATTATTTGAATTAGATACGGCAAAAGTTCGACGTTTGAAGCAGGCCTATAAACAAAACTTACTAACTAGTAACTAACGGAGAGATAATACGACCATAATTTTGTTGAGATGCATCACAGCCTTGCATTCAAGGCTATATTCACTGCAAAGGAATTTTGGCAAGGAGCCCAGATAATTAAGCTGCTCAAACGAAGTATAGGCCTACTACGTGATGTACTTTGGTCAAAGAACGTTCGTGGTTTTTGGGTACAAATACAACTTTATCATGATGAGACGATTTTCTCTTTTAAAAGCCAAGGTCTATTTGTTTGTGGCACCAATTTCAACGATCAAAAAAATAATACATGGTTTCATTACTGGACATGATGGCACTGGATATTTTATTAATTGAAAAGAATGTGTGCGTTTAGGCCACTCAAAAAGGATTTTGGCAAAACTAGCAAATCATTCAGTCAAGTGATCAATTGTTTCCTGCTGGCTGTGGCCATTTAACCGGTAATAAACTTCCCCAAGAGGATTAGATGTTGAGATGGAGAGAGTTGAAATCCCCGAGCTCCGGGAAATACTTCGGTTTTCTCTCAAAAGAGGGTTTCAGTTCCATGGCATGATTGATACCGGTAACCTTTTTTTCTTGTTGCATTTTTCAATATTTATGTTATGCCAAAAGTAGACACAGCAGATGTTTAATATTGTCGCCGGTATTTTTTTAGGCTACTCCTCCTTTTCTCTGACCTCCCCCTCTTTTTTTCTTTTTTTCCTTTACCCCCCTTTTTTTAAAACTCAATTTACCCGGGGGGCACGTGCCCCCGCGGCCCCCCCCCCTGGATCCGCGCCTGATTATCACTTGTAATTAAGTCAGAGCAGCCCGTCCTGTGTATTTCATTTTTAGTGTTTATTTTTCTCATACTTAACTTATTTTGTTTTCACATTCCGTTATGATTTTGTGGAAGAACATTTCCTGAATTTGAACAATTTTAAACTCAGAAATCTTGAACTGTGTATTGTATTATTTTATGTCTATGTACATGCACATGTATATGTACTTGGGTCTGTATTACAATTCTGTTGTGTGTACCAGAAGTCTATTACCTACATGAAGTGTGCCAATTCCTTCTGTAATCCATACCACAGCATTGTGGCATGTAGTTTTCTGTAAGAACTCATGCATCAATAACAATGGTATTGATGGCTGTTTCATAAAAAGAAAAGAATATTCAAAGAGCAACATGCAACATGCATGTCCATTGTTTTAGAAGGGTAGAGCAAGAGTTTAATATGGAATTGGTCCTCCATTATTCTCCATAACTGAGTTCTTACAGAAAACTACATGTGTAACATGCCATTGAAGCAATGCTTTCAACTGCAACTTTTTTTCAGCTGAATTTTCATTCAAATCACTGTCAATTGTGCATGCATGATTGAATTTCAACCATTTCATTACGAGCTGTGTAGAACATGTCATTCTGTCATTTCCTTTTTGAATTTTTAAAATTCATGCAAAACTTGTAGAGATATTCTAAAAAATATTAGGGGGAACTTAGAAGTTGTGATGGGTGTATAAGATGATATTAAATAAATGACTTCTTGAAAACAGTTTTTTACAAAAGCAGACATGTGTTTTGTTGCAAAATATATCTGGAAATTCTGTTTTACAAATAGGTCTAATACTTTTCTTTTTAAATGTTTTTAACTACAAATTGTTATTTTTTCACTGCACACACACTTCCAACTTTTGCAATGATATAGGAGTTGATACACAATATTGTTGATGAGAACCTTCTCAGATCACCACATTAAAGTGTTGCTTTTCGTTGAAGAATATCCTTGCTTCGCAAATCCCAACACCCGTTATTTGTTTGTATGGTTTGGAAACACTGCTGTCATCATGTACGTGCCATTTTGAGTTTTCCCTGAAACCTATTGGTAACATAAAATGTTGCAATTTAATATATATGTATATTGAAGAATCTAACAATTTTCCAGAATCAAAAACAGTGGTGGATCTCAAAACATAACTCAATCAATTTTTATGATTAAAAAAAAATGTTAAACTGGAGGGGAAAAGTAGTTGACAATAAAAAAGTAATTGTCACTATAAAAGTTTGTTATCATTTTAAAGACAATTTTAATGATTTCCAGTCAGGGCTGTAGAGAGCGGGGGTGTGGGGCGGTGTGACACCACCCACAACATTTTTCTCAGTCGGCATTTAGAGCCACAATCAAATGAAGCATCAAAGGTACTTACAGAACAATGGTTGGTCCAGAATAAATTTTCAGTCGGCAAACCTTGAGCTATGGGTTTGCCGACTGCACACCGGTGGACTGCAAATGTATTGTGTTTCTATAGCGCTGAAGATTTGCCAAGTTGTTTATAAGCTATGTCCCACGTACCTTTCACGGCTCTGTACACGTCATTGGTTCATTTGTGACCCTCGTTCGTTGTTTCATTACCGTGTTTCACTTTCAGATATATCTGAAAGTGAATGGTAATGAAACAACGGTAATGAAACAACTAGGTCGCAACTATTTTCCCATTACCGTGTTTCACTTTCAGATATAGAAACGAATAAATACGATTCATACGCGTACACTGGAAGCGTATAAATAAATGTGCCGTTTTAGCTTGTGTTCCAAGTACAAATAAAAGTATAGTTGTAGAACAAAATTTTCTGGGGCCAAATGCTGGAGGGACGGACTTGCGATTGCAAAGAGCGAAGCCATTGACGGCAGGCGCTCTCAAATGCAATATATTGTTTTCAGGACTCCTTACGCAGTTGTGAGTCATGATTGATATGGAGTTTGCCATAATTTAAATGTACAGTTATACATTTTCTTTTATAATGTATGTATATAAATGCATTCGTTCTTTATAAGGATCAAGATCAAATGTATACAAACCAACCTGTGATAATAATCATATTTGTTATATTATTTTGTTTGTCATTTATTTCCCAGAGAGTTGGAGGAGAAGAAGAAGACGCTCGCCACCTCCGCCTCCGCCAACAGGTACATAGGTGGAAAAGGGGGCACATGGGCTAATACTTAGTAATAGGGTATAGGTCTACACTAAAAAAAAAAAGTATGTTAAATTTACACCCAAGGCGCCCCACCTCCACAACAATGCAGGGTGTGCATACTTAACGCACGCCCAAGTTCGTTCGTTTATGGTGTAAACCTATTGTTGTTGAACTTTTTTAGGTTGATATACGTGTACAAATCAACCATAGACATTTGAAAACAATACGAGGACCCCGTTGTTCCCTTCTGTCATAAGTCATCGGTTTATTTACATTTGTAGGCCTATCTGTAGTCTGGAAAACTTAATGTAAAAGTATCTTTATTAGATAGGGTGCAGAAGCGTATTGTTAATTTGGTTGGTAATGAGTAGGGCTCATCATTACAATCACTTTCACGCCGTAGGTCTGTTGCTGAACTTAGTTGTTTACAGATATTATCATGGTAAACGGTCTATGCAACCTGGTTAATAATATAATAATAATAATAAAGATTTGTAGTGCGCACATATCCACCCTGCTGGGCGCATCCATTAGGGGTGTTGGTGCATACTACTTGGCTTTCCGCCTGTTTTCACTCCCCTAGATATACCTAGATGTATAACAAAAACTATACTAATACCTTTTCCCATGTTGCTGCATCTCTTTGGAATTCCTTGCCTGTCTAGTGCATGTTTCCCTCCATCCTACGATCTAACCTATTTAAGAGAAATATCAATTTCCAGCTTCAGCTTATCTACTGTATAGCCTCGTACTCAATTGAGTGGCTTTTAGCCTTGTTCTGGGTGAATGTACATACCAAATCAATAACAATAAATACAAATGTGATATGTCCGAGACAAAAGAAGACAGTGTGTGCACACACATGAGTAGTCTTCTCTCAAGGTGCGCATGTACATGCAGCTGGACGGACGACCTAATTAAAACAAATATTGACATTATAGCCAGTCAGGCCCGGTAACTCTAAAGATGGTATTACTAATCCGATATAACTTCTACCAACTATTAAACAAATTACGAACTTCTTGGCGAATCCAAGGCTTGGGGGCTGAAGCCTCCCTTCGCCTCCCTTCCCCACCCTTCCCCCTTAAGTCTCCGTCTGTATGTCTCTGTACACTCTTAAAATTAAGGGTTGAATCAACATTTTAAAGAGTTCGGTCAGTGACAACTCTTTATGAAGTTGTATTTAACTTTTAAAAGAGTTGAATTAACATGAATAAAGTTCGACTTAACTTGTTAATTTCAGTTGAATTCAACTTAAGTGTTGTCACTCGCCGAACGCTTTAACAGGTTGATTCAACACTTTAGTTTTAAGAGTGTACATCAAGTTTAGGCCTATGTCATGCTGGTATGTCCTTTCTCCGTCATTATTCACGTATGAATGGATTATTTATTTTTTATTTATAAAAAATTAAGTGACGACAATCAACTTCTGCAATCTTTTTTCCAGATAATCCTCCTGTTTTCACAGACTGCCCTGGTGGTTCAAAAACATTGCAAGTTACTACAACTGAGGCTGACGGACAAAAAGTAATCAGCTTCCAGCAACCAGCGGCAACTGATGACAATGGTGGATTGGTTATTAGGTACAAAAGTAACAGTTAAAAATTGTATTTTAATTTCAAATAGTTTGTATTGTTTTCGTTTGCACTTTGCCTATTTGCAAAATGTCCAACTCATTCCTATTCATTTTGCCAATTAGAACCAATGGGATATTTATAACCAACAATACTAAGACAATACACAAAGATAAACAGCTACAGTGATAAACAGCTACAGCTAAGAGTTGAGGAAGTTTGAGATCGACCTGGTAGAAAGGATTTATTTGGCATAATTGGTTTCAAGGACCGGTTTTTCAAATGGATTTTGTTCAAATGGATTTTGTTCAAATGGACTGTTTTCCCCAAATGGGAATAAAATGGAAATGATGATATAAGCTATCGCTCTCACGAGTATTTATCAAGTGCCCAGAAAATGTGTCATTATTAGGAGACGCAGGTTTCCCCCACCTGTTGCATGCCCTGTCTTTAAATAGCATTTACAGTCAGTCTCAAAGTGGCTCAAGATGGACAGTCCAAGGGACAAAGTCTTAAAGAAAGTTTTGTTGTTGTTTTTTGTTGTACAGCCGAACATCTGGGTTACCATCAGGAAGCCGTTTCTCTGAAGGGACTCACTTTGTAAACTTTGAAGCCAGAGACAGCGCAGGACAAAAAGCTTACTGCCAGCTTATAATCACTGTAACAGGTACAATAATGCATGTTTCTCTAGTATTGCGGAAAGTTACAACATATTTTAGATGAAAAGTATGCCTATCAATGATAATCTACATGTTTATGTCTTGACCAATGTGGAAGAAAAATTGAAATACTTCTGACTATACTCTCGATCCAGTTGTGTGCTTTATAATGCCCCCAAAAGGTATCTGCAACTGACCTGATGTGACCTTTACTTCCGGTCCAAACATACACACATACCCCTATGTGGAAAAAGGCGTTTAAAACACAGCATGGCAGAGGTGACGCGCGCGGAGACCAGAAACCGGAGAATGTTTTCTTTGGCCTAAAGACAAAATTTTTCTCCAGTATAAACTCACCTGCAATTAAAAGTTTTTTTTGGTTCAATATCCATCAGTCATTATGCCATTGATAATTTGTTTTCGTTTATCAAGTAGGTGTGCTTGATTTATATTTTTGCGAGATTGCCCTAACAATAGAGAGGTTTTATCAAAACTAAATCAAAAATAATGTTAAAACCATTGATTTTGTTCGGTCCTTTTAGTTCCACGTTGTCAAGATATTCCATCAAGCAGCGGCCGATGGCATTCCTGCACTAAGACTCGTATAGTTGGTTCGGCGTGTACATTTCATTGTCACACAGAATTCAATCTCATTGGATCAACAACATCAACTTGTCAGAGTAGCCGAACCTGGTCTAGCACATTCCCAACATGCCAAGGTATTATTTCTATGTCTGTTTGTTGGTCGAGTGGTTAGTATGCTTGTTATTCTGGCCCAATTGGTTGGTGTTGGGCACCAAATTATCCTGAAATGTTTCAAAATTTACATAAATGTTCCAACATTTTTTCATAAGAATAATGTTATTGTTTTTAATTTTAAAAATATTTATGTTTCAAACACATTTATGTAGGCCTGTATTTTTTTTGTTCAAGTTGAGGTGGGGTAGGCCTGGGGGATAGTTCAACATTTAGTGAGGGTCATTGGAATTTGGAATCATCCTTTGATTCCAAATTCTCCCAGGAAAAGGAAAATTAGCCTATGTTGCCAGCTGAAATTCTTGAGGATATGGGTTTTTTTTATCCCTGACCTAGCTCCTCCCTTATAATTTTAGAGGGAATTACCAATGCAATAATTCATCCAATAATTCTGCCAGGCTTGTCATCTAAGGGACAAGGCCAAAGTCATGGTACAGCCAAGCCTTTGAGAAGCCTGTCTAGGCCCAGGCTTTTCCCCTGCTACTGGCCTATATAATGAGCTCTGCTTGCCTGGGCTAGGCCCTCCAGAAGCCCAGGTTATGTTGATTGGCAGGTACTGTATTGTTACAGGATTAGGACTCACAAAAGACAATTAGGAGGCTAGGTAGCCTAGGCCTGGCCAGGCTTCTCAAAGGCTTGACAGTACCATGACTTTGGCCCTCCTCCCTAACATTTTTTGCATACATTTTCAACCGTGCATAATACTAAAGAAAATACCTGACTCAGATAAGAATACTTTATAATTCTCCATGAATTTATGTTTAAAAATAGGCCTATGCAAAATAAATGTTATTGGCCTTACGTTTCAAACCTTGCAGGTTCTTTCTCAAAGGCATAGTGAAAAATATGCATTAGATTGCATCACAGAGCATCTAGAACACTATAATGTTTCCAGGGCCTATGGGCAGACCCAGAACCCGACACCGTTGTGGATTCGTATTGTGGTCTCGCCTGATTCTTTATTCCCCAATAATCATAATGAGCCGGATGCTCATGTTATGTAACACTGCAACTTAATATTTATTTTGAAAAAATAAAAAATAAAAAAATATATATAAAAAAAATTGGTGGGTTAGATTAAGAAATCATCTAAAATGGACTCAATAAAATTACATTTTATAAGCTGAAATAGCACACTGCTCCTCCTGCATGCAACATTTTCCTGGGGCCTTTTAGCGGGCACCAGACCCCACGCACAGGCGCGTAGCCAGCCCTGTCGGTCCGGGGGGGCAAAATTAAGATGATCGTCCCGATTTCATGGTTTAACCCTCCGACGAGGGAGGTACCCACGACTTTATTCGAACGTTGCACCTCTCCTCTTTTCAGTGGCAACCCTATCCCCTAGGGAATTAATTATATTAAAATTGTTCTCTGCATTCCCCATTGACTTTTTACATCCAAATGACTTCCCCACATGCCCTGCTATTGTCTAGAATTATTTTCAACCCCCAGATGACAAGACGTTGGCATAACCCCTCCTCTTTTCAGTGGCACCCTAATTTACCTACTGTAAAAAACAGTAGGGCTCCCGTTTCGGAGGTTGTAATTATATTAAAAATTGTTCTCTGCATTCCCCATTGACTTTTTACATCTAAATGACTTCCACACATGCCCAGCTATTGTTTGGTATTATTTACAAACCCAGATGACACACAACGGCTGTGTAGTGTATCTATCTCCTGTATAATCTTGCAAACAGTAAACAACCGTCTGGTTTATCACTCCGGCATGTAACCCAACCATGACCCAACCCAGACACTCTGTCTGGGGGGGTTGGGGGTTATGCCTAGCACTGGCTGTCGCAAGACATCAAACAACACAGTCTGATGGTCAACAGATGGTTCCACTTATCAGTGGGTTAGATTTGGGGGGGGTCTTTATGTTTACACAATGGATGGTTGATTTTGTGCACAGATATATGGCAGTAATTTCTTTTCCAGCCCAGAAAAAAAAAACTACACAGCTCTGGGAAGTGACACCCCTTCTAAGATATGTGGAATGGTCCCCTTTAGGATATCAATGACTCTCAGCCATCTGTGGGTTTTTTTTCTGGGAGAAACAATGAAATACATAAAATCTGCCTCTACCAAGAGGAGGGCTCCCTCGCCGGAGGGTTAAATTTAATTGCGAAATACTGAATAATATTGAATCAAAACAATCGATATATTGTACAAACATGATCATCTGTGATTTATTGTTCTTTCCTTGGATCTATACTGTCTGAACTGTTGCTATTAATTTCTACACTGTCATGACTGTGATGAACTTAAACATTCATAATTAATCGTATTCGTAATGTATATATATACACACCGTTTACAACACACATTACACTGAAAGTTATTCGTGTACATGTCGTATAAAAACCTTTAATAAAATGTTGTAAGACAAGTTGTAAATACGTTCTGCACGTAACCCGAGTACATACTGGTTCATTGTATTGATTCAAATTTCAAGTTTTTAATGTTTTAATGTTTGTTTCTATATAAATTCGTCTCTAATTAACAACAAAGTTGAAAGATCCATCTGTAAGGTCCATATTTTATGAGCAATTTATATATCTCTCATTAGTGCATTTTGTTGCCTTTCTTGTAATGTCAAAATATATTTTTGCTGCCAATGGCGAGCGTTTCTATCCCGGGTTCCTATTCAAATGAAACCAAAAAAAATGTACATAACGTATGATGAGATCAATTTGGCGGCCAGTTTGAAGTACATGTACGTTCTTCCTGGAAGTTGTGAGGTAATGCAATGCTATACTGTATATTCAACAGTGTCAACAGACAAAACAATTTAATTTCACGGCAACTTAATTTAGCGAATTGGCATTTCTTCACTTTTTGGAGGCAATTTAATTTCACTAATTTACATCCTCTTGCTATATAAAACCATACAAAATATTATATTTGGCAGCAATTTAATTTAGCGAATTGGGCCTCCTAGCGAAATTAAATTGCTAGCGAAATTAACTTGTTTTACAGTATTTGATAAAGTGATTTCCGGGACAAAACCAGGTATAAAACTTCAGATCTAACTTCCTTCCTCAATCCTCCTCCCGTCTCCCTTTATCAATTATTCACTCCCTTTACCATTCCCTAAATCATCCTTTCCTCCCTCCCTAAATCTGCCTGCCTCTGCATCCTTCGTCCCAGGTCCGTCCTTCCCGCCCTTTCCGGTCCCTTACCCTCTCCGGCTCCCTCGGCTCCCTTCCTTCCCTTACCCCTGCCCTACCGCCGTTTCCACCCGCCCTAACCTTGCCTGCCTTAAGTTAGGCTGCCTTGGTACTCGTCCCAACGGTCCTATCCATCCTTTCTTCCATTACCAAGGCCCACATTTCCTTCTCTCCTCCCCCTCCCTCCCTCCTCCGTCCTCCCTCATTTCGTCAATAATCCCTACTCTTCTAATTTCTTTCTTTACCTCTTTCGTTTTTTCTCCCTCGGAGTCCCTCCCTCAATTTTCCCTCCTTTTCTCTCTTCCTTTCCTTTTCTCTTTTCTTTATTTTTACCGTCCCGATTTTACTTCTATTTTTTTTCCGGGGGGGCAGTCTGCCCCCCCTGCCCCCCCGCTGGCTACGCTACTGCCCACGCCGTATATGTATGTGAGATCGCTTTATTTTGGATCGCCTTCCCACCGCCCTCCTCCCTTTAAAAATCAATATCTGCCTCCATTCGTGTGCATACGATGTATTTCCAGTCTGGACTCGATTGGAGGACGATAAATTTAGTTTATCCTTGAAATCTGTGTCAATATGCCATGCTGTATTTTCTTGGTCCTCTGCAGTGAAAACTTGCAGTCCAGCTCTAACGAGTCTCGCCAATGGAGGAGTTACTTGCTCAAACTCCAACCAGTACAACAGCGTGTGTACATTCCATTGCAACAGTGGTTATGGATTCCCTCCTGGTGCTACTTCAACACGTACATGTGGGGAAACTTGGTCTGGAGCGACTCCCTCATGCATTGGTCAGTATAACAATATAAAGGACAGTTTAAAAATGCAGTATTTGAAAAGTAGAATGCAACTGTCACTATAGTGTCAAATTTGACACAAAGACGATATTGGTAAATAAGGCCAATTCTTAAATCAAAATATATCATAGTGAGGAAATTAGAATGTTGAACCAACCATTGAGGAACCCAACCGCCATTTGTGGCTGTGCACAGTCTAAGCATGTGTTTCTAGTAAAATGGCCAACATCTCACTGGATGTGAATACATTCATTGCTCAAAAATCTCCCAAAGTGTTGTTTCCAATCCTGACTTACACTTTCCCCTTTCATCTATGTTTCCTCTATCATCTTTTAAATAAAAGGAACATCTGTGATAATTTGTCATTTTTGGATAGAAGAGAGGATGTTGTCTCTACATTCCTTCCCTATGTGAAAGTTTGTCTTAAATATGTTGGTGTTAATTAGGTAATCTTAGCTCCAGTTACTATATCTCAAAGGTAACTGCAGCTAAGGGAAACGGCCAAAGTCATGGTACAGGCAAGCCTCTGAGAAGCCCATGCAGCCAGGCCCTCCCTACCTGGCTTCCTGATATGTCTTTTGTGAGTCATATAATCCTGTTACAATACAGTACCTGCCAATTAATGAAACCTAACCTGGCCTTCTGGAGTGCTTATGGAAGCTAACCTGGGTTTAACCTATCCAAGTAGAGCTCATTATATTTGATGTGGTTGTGAACAAAAGACAGCTGAGGTGTTAGTCAATTAAGTCTTGTAAGATCTGTTCATTAGTAAAGGGTATTTTGTGCTCAGCTAGGGGATTACTTCGGCGCTAGGCCTTGAAAAAGCCTGGGCCAGGCCTGGCTCCTGAAAGTCTTGTCTGTACCACATGACTTTGGCCCTCGTTCATAAGACAATCTTTAAACAAACTAAAATAAACAAAACATGATAGTCTCATGTAGCCTCACTGCATTATTTCTATTCTGGACAGAAACTTATACTGTTCACCTAGGTCTTCATGTGTTTTTGTTGTCTGAACTTAAAAATTAACTTGCATAATTTTTCTCAGAAAAAAGGTCTCATTCAGTTGAAACTTTCACAGAACCTGTTCATTAGTTTCTGTATGTCTTAATCTTCACTGTAGTATGAATGCATACACAAAATTAATGTTTATAAGGGAAGGCACAAATTACATTGATATTCTTTGTAGAAATATATAACATGTTTTGTAATAAACTTTAATCAGTTGAACCATAACTGCAGATTATGCTCGAGATGTGCAGGTACATCAAGGCAGAAACTCAAGGGAAACTTGATCTTAACGGTTAAATATTTATTTGTGGGGCAAATTGTTAACATTTTAAGTTACTACAAAATATACATAACAGCAAAAGAAACATCACCCCTAAAAATATTTATTATTTTCATTTTATAATTAATATAATTTGTTTAATGAAGAACATTATGAGTATGGAGTGTAACACGAACACAATGTGGCAAACTTGGTTGACCTCAAAATTCGTCATGCATGACGTCTGAGGGCACATAAGCTAAACATGTTCTCAGACTTATCAAAATTTAGGGGTGACGTTTCTTTTGCTGTTATGTATATAATAATAAAATGGGCGTAGGGGGCCTGTCCCCTTCACACTTGACTATGTGCCTTCCTGTAAAAAAAAAACCTGTTTTGTTATCATTTCATCTTGTTATTTCAGACATCCAACCTCCAAGTTTCAGCTCTTGTCCTAACCCCATCTCAGTTGTGGCAGAAGATGCAGTGACCAGTGCTATGATCAGCTGGATCGAACCAACAGCAACTGACAATGTCCCTAGTGGTCTGATATTATCTCAAATTCAAGGACAAGCGCCCGGGACTCGCTTTAATGAAGGATTCCACACAATCCAATACAGGGCCACAGACAGCCAGGGCAATACTAGAGATTGTACCTTCTCTGTAACCGTCAGAGGTATGTAGAAATTTGAAACAAAAGCCTACATGCCAACAATTGCTAGCCTGTAATTATGTAAGGCCATACTCACCTGAACAGAATTTTTTTAATTTTAATTTCATCAATAATTGGTCTATTATATTGGGCACAAATTTGTTCCAATCAGTTATCTTATTATTGGAAATTCATAAATGTCCAAGACAGTTTAGACAATCTGATTGGACAAAATGCCTTCGGCTAGGTCTTTAACGCTCATGACCACGTCGTTAACCTGCGGTAAAGACCACATGGCAAACTTCCCTTATTAAAAACCTCTCTCCTCTTTATTTGTCTTTGAAAGGACAACCTTGATTTATTTTTTTACTCTAATTAAAAATGGCTGAAATTTCATTTTCCTGTCATTGCATTTGTTTGGATTTGTCTGGATAAGACAATATTGTCATGATCAGCAGTTCTAGATGGAGTGCCATGGTCGAGCGGTTTAGTGCATCGGATTTGTGATCTGATATGATGGCTGAGTCGTCAGAATGTGGGTTCGAATCCCAGCCACGACTGGGGTGCTTGTGTCCATGAGCAAGACACTTTACCATAATTGCTTCTCTCCACCCAGGAGTAAATGGGTACCTGTGAGGGCAAAGTTAGTTGTTGTGTTTGATTAGCCCTATATGCACTGTAATGGCAGCAATTGAGCTGTATTCTCCCCAGGGAGCTGAGATGGTTTCATGAATAATTTATGAGCCTGATGAGCAGGGGTAATAATGTAATGCGCCTTGAGCACCGGTTTGGTGGATACGTGCGCTATATAAGTCCACATTTTTAGTCACTGTGTTTATCTTAAACTGGGACAAAGATTCCATCGCCCTGTTGAAAGTCTGCTCTGATCATCACAGTAATTATTGTCTCTTTAACATCATTGTTTCTCTCTTACAGTGATAACTTGCAGTGTATTAACGGCCTCTGAAGGATTGATAATCACATGCACTAACGGCCAAATAAAGGGTGCATCGTGTACTTTCCGATGTGATACTGGGTACCAGTTAGTAGGACAGAGCACCTCTACATGTACGCCTATTGGATCCTGGAATCCATCTCAACCCCACTGTGAAAGTAAGAGATGCCTTTGTATGGCCTACCAAAGAGAATACACATCAATTTTGTTTCAGAAATTACCCTATTTTCAAATTTGTGTTTGAAGTAGGGCAATTTTAATATGTAATGTAGTGACTGGTTATGCCAATTTTTTTTTCATGGGAAAAATATTAAATGTTTTCTGTGGCCAATATTGCAGTACAGAATATAGAAAGATGAGGCTTTCCAAATTTGTTGTTCTTTGAAAAACAGGGTGTCAATACAGGTATTGCTAGCTATAACACTATGCTGAAATACTGGTTTAAAACAAAATTTTCATTAAGAAATGGATTGATATCGGTGGGTAAGAGGGTGGATTATGCTAACATTGTTCTAACATTGGTTATGCTATTCGCTCAATGCATGATTGCAAATAAAAATGTTATGAAGTTACTAAACCTGCATGAATATTTCAAATTTCTTTCTACCTTCTTTATGAAATGTATAAACTGTCGAAATCCCCCATTATATAGTTCTGACATGTCCGACCCTAACCGCACCAGTCAACGGTGACTTCAGAGACTCCCAACAGTGTGGTAACACCTTTGACTCATGGTGCTACTTTGTGTGTGATACTGGCTATAGTATTACAGGTAGCGCTGCTAGACGATGTGTCACTGGCCATGAAAACACTGCATTCTGGGATGGAACTACTACTGGATGTGAAAGTAAACCAATTAATGTCATAACTTTAATTGACTTAGCAATATTATCCAAGCTTGAAATGTGTTTCAGAATGTGGTGCATTCAAATTCAGGTTCTGTTGAGAACAACAACAATGAGCCATATATGTCAGAGTATTTCTCCATCAGCCTTAATAATTTCTGAGAGAATTATTCACATGCATTCTTGCTGAACATTAAATCTGAGTGGGAGAATTACCAAAGATTAATTGTTACCAAAACATATCTCTGAACATTTTAACATTTTCTGAGGGTTACTAAACAATCTTTATAAGCCCTGCTTCCGTAAGGAGCTTTTAAACCATTCTTTAGTCTGTTTTGATAAGCCATTCTTTATTAGGGTATAAATCTTACCCAACCAGTACTCTCATCAATCAAACCTTTATGAGGCCATTTTAATGTTTACAAGATAATGGTAATGAAACAGAGTTGTTTATTTATTAATTTATTTTTAATTTCTACAAAATCACTTTTAAATACCGTCACATTAGTTTTGTTTCATAGTAATTTTGTTCCTGCATAATTATAAGAAGGGTGGTTCCTGTTTCAGTTGATACATGCCAGACGTTACCAACAGGTATTGGCTTATTCCTGGTGCAGTCTGATACATGCCCTGCTGGAAATGAGGTATCATACGGCAGTGTGTGTAGCTATGATTGCATAGAGGGCTATGTTATCCAAGGAGCATCGTCACTGACTTGTGGTGAAGATGGCCAATGGTTGCAGACTCTGCCACAGTGTGAAGGTCAGTATTGCTTATGTTGCTAAATATTGTTTCATTTGAATAATTATATTGTTAAGTCATTTAAAGAAAAGTTACAGCATTTGTAATTATAGCAAATTGTGGGTACCTCGTAGCCCCACCAGTGTGGCACGGACCTGTATCCTTAGCCACACGTTGGTCTCATTGCCGCTAACGGCGGGGTTTCCTAGGAATTTTCTAAATTCCAGGCGCTGAAATTGACGATATTTACAACTATTTTGACAGGCTAGATATGTTCGTTACATGTTGAACTATCTAGGCGCCCCCCAAAAAATGGTTATTTTACTTACATTTCGTCTCATATAGGGCCCGAAAAAATTACAAGACGATCGGCATTGTGTTTCAACGAGGACGGCCATTTTGAATGTATGAAGATGTGTGAATGGGAAAACAACTTTACGACGGCTGTTTTATGTGTGCACATACTTGCTCATATTTTAGCGCGCGAAGTATTCCGTTTCGGGGTTGCACGTGTTGTCGGTAGTCAGAGCATTTTTATGTGCTAAAATGTGATATAAAATGTGATATAACTAATATAGGCCTGTGTATAATTAAAATTAAATATTAATAAATAAATAAAACATGCCCAGTTCCTGGATTCAATTATTTACTTTTACTACAATAAGTAGGGCATATATTTACCATATATCGCAGAACCCGCTGCTATATAGGATTCTAGCCAGCCAATCACCATCGGGCAAGCTCGGTGGTCGAGAGGTTAAGATGTCTGCACTAGTAAGCAGGATGTTGCGGGTTCGAATCCCGCCCGAGTCCCGCCTGTGTAGTTTTTCACAGAGACTCGGAAAGCACTGAGTATACATGTACAGTGCTATACACATGACGGTGTTTGGGCAAAATTAAATCAATTGTATATTTACCTTATTAATTTTATTTTGTTTGTGTCCACAATATAATTCAGCAAAAGAAAAATGTTTAAAACACCATTCATTGACAGGCAATAATGATCGAATCAATGAAGTGTTTCATGTTTGAGGATATCGCTGATACTAGATAGCATATTGTTGTTTAACAAAATAATAATAGTAATAATATTATCAGTATTATTGATAATGATGGATGGCCAAAATGTTAATAATTGGGCCCATTCCCTGTAGCCCAGGAATTTTATTAAGAAATTCACGCCCCCAAATAGACCCAAACCCCGCTTGAACCATCTTTGCAATTTGTCTGTGCACACATAAAACAGCCGTCGTAAAGTTGTTTTCCCATTCACACACTCTTCATTCAAAATGGCCGTCCTCGTTGAAACACAATGCCGATCGTCTTGTAATCTTTTCGGGCCTATATGAGACGAAATGTAAGTAAAATAACAATTTTTTGGGGGGCGCCTAGATAGTTCAACATCTAAGGAACGTATCTAGCCTGTCAAAATAGTTGCAAATATCGTCAATTTCAGCGCCTGGAATTTAGAAAATTCCTAGAAAACCCCGCCGTTAGCGGCAATGAGACCAACGTGTGGCTAAGGATACAGGTCCGTGCCACACTGGTGGGGCAAGGTACCTCGGTGAACCGGTAAAAATGAACCAGGCATTGAACTCGACAGTCAGGTACCCATCACAGGCATGCTTATGTAAACACACATATTGACCTCTGAACCATCAAGCTTGCCCAATATGGACAGGCCATCTAGATCCTTATAAATAGTCATTCCGTCATTCTGATTTTTAGAAATCACCTGTGACAGTAGTGATCTGCCAGCTCCAGAGGATGGTGTAAAGAGCGGCTGTTTTAGAGACCGTGAATCGTATGGAACCACCTGTACTCTGTCTTGTAACCGTGGCTACACACCCACATCAACAGTACAGCGAACATGTCAGAATGATGGCAATAATAATGGAGTCTGGTCGGGTGGAACTATTTCTTGCTCAGGTGAGTTTTACAAACCACTAGGAAGTTTTCAAGTTTATTAGTTGCCCTGCTTGTGATTATCAAGCATTGAAGAGAAAAATATTGCCATCTTTAATTTATTATTTATGGATTTTTGACTCCTCATCACAGAATAATTTAACTGTGTCCTGTAGCCGGTTCATAGTTATTGTCACTTGTTATTGTTTTTGCATAGTTTAATGGCAGGCATGTATTTGAGGCATGTAATTTTTAGTCAAGGCACACACAGCAACCCGAAACACAATGCTCAGCGCACTATAGTGGGGATAACAAAAGTGCCTTTAAATTACCAGTCGGTTCATTGGATGCTTCTCCTGAATTAATTTTAACCAATCACCCTATGCAAAATGTTGGGCTTGTCTGTATTTAAATTGGTGATATCATAACACATATAGTTATTAGTTACCTATTGTTTGTGCATAAACGTTTCTCTGCCAAATCGGTAGAGAAATATAAAGAACATTACCGTAATTTCCTGCGTATAAGACGCGGCTTATCTGACTTTCAAAGGTACGAAAACGTCACTGCGTCTTATCTAACGCAGTAACGGTGCGCCTTATCTGGTATCGCTTGAGATCAAAGTGATGATTACCGCTTGTGTAACTTTCGGTGGACCTCAACCTAACAAAGCGGCCGTGTTTTCCAATGAAGGTCGTTAGCGCAAGATTTTCATGCATTCATTCACCTTTACGGCCGTGCTGTGGTTTCCGACAATGCCCATAACAACCTTTGTTGGCGCACATGTATCATGCATTCAATTCACCTTATTGCGTTGCCTTGCTTTCCGACTGGGTACATTTTATTAAGTAATAATCTTAAAACAAACAAAAATCAAAAAAGCACAAGCGATATCTAAACAAAAACTTTTTAAACCGGGAATGAAAATAAATTGATTTTAATATATGGGGAAAAGGAAAAAGTCTTCAGTTTCAGGTCATCGGTCGGCTTCAAAATCGGTGTGTCGATGTGCTTTTTTTTCTTTTCTTTTTTTCTTCTTTTTAGTAATCTTTTTTTCAAACAGGGAAATACATTATACAAGTATACACAGAGACCAAATGTCCCATAATACAAAGTATGGTGGATAAGAGAGGCCTCACAAATCGGGCAATCATACATACCCCTTTGTCAAAAATGTTGTTTAAAACAAAGCATGGCAGAATTCCAATCAATCTAGCAATTTTGGCTGCAATTGGACATCGTTTCATAGCCAAAAAAAAAAGAAAATTAAATATGCCGACGCGCGGGTCTGAGGAGACGCATATGGAGACCAGAAATCGGACACTGTATTTGGGCCTAAGAAATGGGCTGGCTTCCTGTTTCACAGAGAATTGTTTTTAAACTTATGCTAATTGTTCACAAATCTTTTAATAGCATTGCTCCAATTTATATTTCTGAACTGCTTAAAGTCTACACTCCATCACGCAATTTGCGCTCCAGCAACATGTCACTCCTAAAGGAACCAACTTCAAAACGGAACTGGGGTGATAGGTCTTTTTTCTGTCTCGGCTCCGAGACTCTGGAATCATCTTCCAACTAAACTCAAATCTTGTCATAGTATAACTAGATTTAAGTCGATGCTTAAAACTCATCTTATGTCACAATTCTTCAAAGATGATGTATATTTGTAATTCCATTGTAGGTACGTGTATCTCAGTACATAATTTTTCCCTATGTTATCATTGTATATTGTTTGTATTCATGTTTTTATCTTTGTTTCCGCGCCTTGAGCGCCCAGCAGGGTGGATATGTGCGCGCTATAAATCTTTATTATTATTATTATTATTATTAATTGGCATGGTGTTCCAGGTTGCCGCTTGTGCCTTGACGTGAAGCTAAGTCGGAGTCTGAGTTATGAAGGTTGGGTCTAAGTCAAAGGGAAATTTCAGCAAGTAAAAAATAAATATTTGATCCATATGACCAACCTTTGATATGCCAATTCTGTCACATTTACGATTTCATTATAAGTATGGTAGCTATTTTATTGTAATTATCAATTATTTGGAAATGATTTTCAAATATTTACAAGGGAATTTTGTGTACATTGAGTAATCTTTGTTTGGTTTAAGAATGGTTAATATTGAACATTCCAATTTTTCTTGGGACACACAACCACTTGAGTCCGAAGTTATTGGACATCGAGTTAGAGTCACTGTGATGTTGGCGTCAGGAGTCAAAGAAGTCAAAGAGTCAAATATTGTTACACTGTTGGGCCATCCAGTTGTTTAATTTTTGTTGCCTGCACTGAAGCACTTGATAAATTATCATAACTTAATAATTATGCAGAGGCGGCTACAATATTGTATCCAACTTAAAAAATAATATTTATGAGTTTTCCCTGATGAAACTTACTTTTCTATATTTCAGTTGTCACCTGCCCACCACTTTCTGCCCCATCTGATGGTTTTCTTTCTGGCTGCGTACGTAATGGACAGGAAATAACTACATTAAATGGTCCCCAACTGTTTGACACGACATGTGGCTTGGCTTGTAATGAAGGCTTCACTCTTTCTGGTACGGCAAGCCGTAATTGCTTGGTGTCTGGGACTTGGGATGGAAGCAGTGTGGAATGCACAGGTATAAGCTAGTTGATTCAGGTCTATTTTTTTTTTTATAGTATTTGCCTAATTAGTTTCGGTTTTTTTCCAGGATAATATTGTTGGAATGGGTATGTTTTAATTACTCTATTGAAAGTTAATATGTTTCTCAAAACATTTATTTTTGTTAGGCTGATTTTTATATGTCCTAGATATTTGTTATCCTGTTACTGTAACTAGGTTTGTCCTTTTCATTTGAAAAGGTAGTTGTATGACCTGTCATCTAGCCTGAAATTATTTACCATGTATCCCATTTTCTGGGCAGATGCGACTGCCCCAGTAGTTCAGTGCCCTTTGGACCAGGTCATCTTTGCTGGTGAGGGTCAAAACATGGCGTCTGTGTCTTGGAACTGGGAACCTGTTCTGGTAAGTTTGGTCCAAATTCACGAAATTTACTGCAGGTTAATTTTGGGTTGGTCCTTATTGCTCTTGACCAGGCCCAAAACAGGTCATTAACCTACGGTAAAGAACAAGCATCATGCTATTATTCCCATTCATAAATGCCAGTTGCAATTTCGTTTTCAAAATGTAAAAACTTTTTGTTGAATAAAGCCAAATAGAAATGGGAAAATTTATTATTTTGGGGACACATGAAACACTTTCATGGGAAAGAATGTCGTATCCGGCTGCCACTTTTTAAGGGCTTTTTTGGAATTTTTTTGCAACCACTAACCAGTTAAAAAAATATTCTATCGATTTTTGGTGGTACAGAAAGCGAAAACTATCTTTAAAATCCACTTTTATGATGGTTTTCGGACTTGATTTCCCTTCTAAAAAATTCCTCCCCTTCATAAAATAGAAGGATCCTATTATAGTTGCCACTACGCATGTACAATGACTGTGTTGGTCACTAATTGTGGAGTTTACAAGATCAGACTGACATGACTGAGGAAGTCATCGTATACCAAAAATGCCTGATTTTTCATGAAATAAATATCCTGGAATAATTTGAAGTATATGTCCATCATCATCCATATGTTCTCCACCTTACCAGGTATGTAAGATTACATTATTGGTTATATTTAATGAAAAATAGTGGCGGCCAGATACGACATTCTACCCCTTTCATGAGTCATGATGCAAAACAGTCTTCGTCACTCTGATTGGTTCCACATCCTGCGTCACACGAACAGCTAGCCTGAAGATCTGACGTCATGCTTTGATGCTCGTGAATTACGCCCATTGATTTCCATTATATTATGGAGATAAATGATTACGCCAGATACCGGAGTTTCAAATTTGACCTTCCTCGTAATTGATAGGCATCCACGCGTAATATCTCCAGTGATATTTTGATGGCAGAAGTACACGCATGCGTGTTCATTTGCACGCGATCCTTGAACCTCATATCCAATGAAACCCCTTGTATGGTATGCCCAGAGCCTGTCTCTTTCCAGCTGGCACATATGTGCTGCTCTGTGTCTTTGTCTTTACCATCCGTTAATACACCCCATGATTATGTTTTGTTCAGTCCCTTGTCTAAACTGTCTTGGGTATTTATGAATAAACAATGAACAAATTAAAGTTTGTCATGCGGTCTTTTCCACAGGTTAAAGACCATGCCCAAAACAGGTCATTTGCGGTAAAGACCAAGCAACTTAAGCTTGTATTCCATTCATAATCCAGTATAACGTGATTTCGTTTTCAAAATGTACAACAACAAATTGTAATTTTTGTTGAATAAAAACCAAATAGAAATGGCAAATTCACATTTTGAGGACACATGAAATACTTTCAAAGAACATGAGACAGCATGATGCAATACAATCTTCGTCACTCTTATTGGTTCAAATGTGCGTTGCTCATCACACACCGGTTATTAAAATAGAACCTGTCTTCGGCATTTGTGAATGACCAATCACAAAGCCAGTATTATCACATGAACACCCCCAATCTGTCAAAGGAAAATATTTGCACATGCGCATGTGTACATGTATACACAGTCAAACTGATGACTTATAACAAAAGGGACAATAGGTACACATTTGCTATCACAATTGAGGACAGTCAGTTGTTGGTGGTCCACATTTGCAGGTGTTTATACACGTGTGTGCGTACACATGTTCGTCAACACGCAATAAAGGTCATCAGCACGCATACAAAACACAATGAACGTTTGTTAATGTCAAAGCAGATGGCGTAGCACAAATGTGTCACTTACAGTACATTTATTATCCGGTTACTTCTGTAAGTTTTGATGTTTGTCTGGAAAGTTCTTTAAAACAGTGATTGAGTGTACTTTAGGTAAACCGCAGTTTACATTTAGTAAACCTTATAATTCTGTGTGTAGTTTAATTCTTTGAAATTTCTTTCCTCTGTATTGCTTGGAAATAAATAAAAAAGTCTGGAAATAATTTTGTTTTAAATAAAATAAAAAGTTCATCAATGAAGATAAGCAGGCTTACATTAACATGGAAATATTCTCTAAGATGTAACAAAATGTGCATTTGTGTAAAATATGACCCATGTGTTGTGTGTCTGCAATAGATCAAAATGTATCCCTCCTCGAAGGTTAGGTTTTTGCTTTTATAATTTTGATGAAATTTTTATTGGCTGATGGGCCTATGATTACCGATGGCCATGCCACCAGTGGTCTTTTTTGAATCCATCTTTAAGACTATATACTGAATCAAATTTGTATTTCCTTAATTTAACCCCATGGGAAGCCCACACTGAACTGTATTTCTGTCTATCGGCTTCCAGGGTACCGATGCTGGTGGTGATATCCCTGCTGTTTTACAGACCATCAACTCGGCCCCTGTCACTGCCGGTTCAAAGCCCACTACGCTAGATGAAGGAACCTACTCATTAGTCTACACAGCAACAGACAATGCTGGCAACTCAGCATCATGCTCCATGCAAATTGAGGTCAAAGGTAAGATGTCACCCAGATGATTCTTTTGTTTTGAAGGTTAATAGTCAGTTTAAAAAGATCATATGGGACGTGTTCTCCCGAAATCAGACACTTTTGGGCAGGTTATCAAAATTGAGTTAGTTATTGATTATGAAAGTAGAGATCCTCAGCTTTACAATGATACCTTTTTTAAAAACTGAACTCCCCAAAGCGGAGTTACGTAATTTTTAGGTTTGTCTTTACGAAAGATCATATTTGGAAAAGAACTGTATTTTTACTACAAAATTTATTTGCCATGCCATGCCAATAAAATATTATTCTGCAAAGAAAACATGTCTTGGACCCAACTTAATTTGCAAATTTCTGTAGGAATTTCTTACCATTTGTATACAAAAAATAGTGTTTAAGTTCTAACAAAATATTGTATTGTCATCTTTAATAATATATGTGCAGTGACAAGATGTATTGGCCTGAACGCTCCAATAAATGGTGAGATACATCTAGCATCGGGACATGGCTCCTGTATCGAGGGAGCTGTTTATGGCTCACAGTGTGAGATCAGCTGCGACACTGGTCATACACTGTCAACAGGGGGCACTACATTGAAGAGACGGTGTGACCGTGTGAGTGATCAGAGTACACAGGGTTATTGGAGTCTGGATCAGCCGTCATGTGATGGTACGTTACATCAACAACAACAAATTGATATTGTGTTAAATATCATACACATGTATAAAATAATTCTATGCATTGTTTTGAAATATATCTGAATGTTTTGACTTCATACAGCCAATACATGTTCCTTTCCCACCGTCACCAATGGCTACATCTCTGGTTGCCCTGGCGATACTGCTACATATGGAGACTCCTGTGAGTTTCATTGTGACCTGGGTCAAAGGACATCAAGTGGGCAAAGTTACCAAACACGCCAGTGTCAAGCCGATAGCTCATGGAGTGGGCCTGACTTCCAATGTACAGGTAACAAGGCTGTCTTGTTGTTTGTTTGTCTGTTTGTCTGCTTAGCATTACCAGACAGTCTGCTCATTAAAAGCTGGTTCATATATACTTTATGCAAATGCAAAATGAATTTTAACATCAATTCATACAAGTTAAAATATGATGAGAATCACTGCAATCATTAGTCTGAATTTCAGCTTTGGATGTCATGATTTGTTTTGCATTCGGATGAAGTATGTACTGACCGTGGGTCTGTTTGTCCTTCTGCTGGGCAGAATGCACATTATGTTTGTCTGTCTGTTGGTTAAGTAATCTTTCTATCTGTTAGTCTCTCATTCCATTCTTATTTGTCTTACTTTTGACTGCCAGGATCTGTTTGATCAGCATAAATTAAATTTTCAGTTCAATTTAAATGTATATTCATCCCTAAAAAATGGAAATTTGCACTGTCAAACAAAGCTCACAATATTAGGGTAAAAATATTAATACAATAAAATTACAATATTCATTTAAAAAATAAATATAGTAAATAAAATACTAGACATCTAAACAAATTGTACAAAGGAAACATTACATTACCAGCAGGATGTATAAAAGATATAAAAGGACGTTAAATTAGGTTATATTCAACCCCCTCCCAACCCAACCCACAAAATAATTGGCCTGGAGTATGACACAACAAAAAGGTACCGTAAACATACATGTAATGTCTATATATATACACACATTTAAAAATAATTAAGAAAAAAAAAATATCATGTAGTTCACTGCATCCCCCTCAGTCGGAAAAAATGTCGTATCCGGCCGCTACTTTTTAAGGGCTTTAAAAAAAAAAATTGCAACCACTAAGCAGTTAAAAAATCATTCTATCGATTTTTGGTTGTACAGAAAGCGAAAACTATCTTTAAAATCCACTTTTATGATGGTTTTCGGACTTGATATCCCTTCTAAAAAAATCCTCCCCTTAATAAGAAAAAAGAAGGATCCTATTATACATGTAGTTGCCACTACGCATGTACAATGACTGTGTTGGTCACTAATTGTAGAGTTGACAAGATCAGACTGACATGACTGAGGAAGTCATCGTATACCAAAAATGCCTGATTTTTCATGAAATTAATATCCTGGAATAATTTGAAGTATATGTCCATCATCATCCATATGTTCTCCACCTTACCAGGTAGGTAAGATTACATTATTGGTTATATTTAATGAAAAATAGTGGCGGCCAGATACGGCATTCTACCCCCTCAGTCTCCTACTGACCCCGGTTAAAATTACTGACTAACTGTTGTAATGTTTATGTTGGTTTCATATCATATTGTCCCATTGTCTTTACAGTGACAGTGACTTGTCCTGGTCCTTTCTCTATCCCCCATGGACCCATAGAGCCACTCATTTGTACCAAGGCCCAGGTGCTGCCATATAACACTGTATTTATTTCATATTGTCCCATTGTCTTCACAGTGACAGTGACATGTCCTGGTCCTTTCTCCATCCCCCATGGACCCATAGAGCCACTCACCTGTAGCCAGGCCCAGGTGCTGCCATATAATACTGTATTAATGTCATATTGTCCCATTGTCTTTTCAGTGACAGTGACGTGTCCTGGTCCTTTCTCCATCCCCCATGGATCCATAGAGCCACCCATCTGTAGCCAGGCCCAGGTGCTTCCATATAACACTGTATGTCGCTTCTCATGTGGTGATGGCTTTGTCCAACAGGGTCCTGCAATCAAGACTTGCACAGATGATGGATCATGGGACAACACCCAAAATACACTTTGTATCGGTGAGCTTTGTAATTTTACATTACAAAAAAATATTTGTGTTGCAATTAGAACGTCATTAAGTTTTACCAATAAATTGTTATTTGTACTTTGCTATAACAACACGCATTTAACATATTGACCTGGATATCCAGATCAAAGTTCAACTTTGCCAGTTGAAATTTGTTATTTTTTGGTTACTATACATAGTCTGTTATATATGATAAATATTGGCAGTGGATTGACTGAGAGAGAATAAGGCACTTCCAACTAAACAATTTGTAAAGTTTAAATTGTTTAATTGTTCATTATTTATGGTTGTTGGCAATAATGTAGGTTTAAAAAAATTATAATTTCTCTCCACTACTCACAAGCTGAAAATGTATAAATAAAAACACAGAAAATTATATATGAATATATTAAGATTGAGGAGGAAAAAAAGTTTCCCTGTGGCTAATCAGTCTGCCAATAAAACAGATCAATAAATAGACCAAATTAAAAACACTCAGACAATAAAAAAATAACATTGAGATCTGTTACTCGGACTTTACATACTTGTATGTGACTCAATGAGGACTATGACAGACTCAGACAAATATGATATATGATTCAGACTTTACTTATATGAATCAGGACAAGGACTCAAAATCAACACTGAGATCTATGACTTGAACTTTTTAATACGTACATGTATCAACCCAGACTCGACAGACTCGGTACTGTGATATACATGACTCAGACTTTACCTGTATGACTCAGGACTAGGACTGAGACTCTAAACACTGAGATCTACATGTAGGCCTATGACTCGGACTGGATTATTGAGGTGTCAAATATAAATCTGGACAATACTATAGATTGGTTGACTGTTGAATGCAGCTGATGTACAAATAGAGAGTGGTCTGCATAATCAGGCATCCATACAATCTCCCAAAACCTCAACATAATAATACTTACTATGTACAGATGAGCAGCGACCCAGGTTTGATGATAACTGCCCAGTATCAGTGACAGTGAAGAGTGAATTTGGTTCAACCTCTCAGTTAGTGGACTTTGATGTGCCAACTGCTACTGATAACTCAGGCATTGCCATCACTGTAATCAGGTGAGTTAATACCTGGGTAACTCGATCCTACTCTGCTCTGCATCCAATCATGTAATAGGTACATGTAGTATATTATATACCGCAACAGTCCCATCAGTAAAATTGTGCATCAACACTAACCAATGCGGCCATTTTGGTTAAATTCCCTGTGTGCTGTTTCTCAGTACGTAAAGGGGCCATGCCTATTTTCCTGGCTGCACCATAATAAAGATCTATAAGGTATGTTCCAGATAAATGTTTTATAAACCTTCTCATATAGGCCTATAGGGAAATGGTGTTGATGTGAACTCTTTGCGACGAAATGAGCTCCATTGGTTACCAATAAAGGATCGTATTGTTTTCAAAATCCTCATGCTCACCTACAAATGTCTCTATGGACTAGCTCCATCATATCTCGCAGATCTTCTGACTACATATCAACCAAATCGCTCACTACGCTCTGCCACACAATTTCTTCTTGACCCCCCGCGCCATATTGCAACATCTTACTATGGTGAGCGGGCCTTCTCCACTTCTGCACCCAAGCTATGGAATGCTCTACCTCAATCCATCAAGAATGCCACATCACTTACCATCTTCAAAAAATGTCTAAAAACCCACCTTTTCAATAATCCAATTGTGTAGCTGTTTTTGGAACTGTAAAATCCTTATTCAAATTTTGAGTGTGATGCCGTCCATCGGATTTGTTTCTATTTTACATGCTCCATATTAGCTCATATATTTCTCTTGTTTCGTCTGTATGGACAACATTCAATTCAAAATGGTGTGTTGGGTCATCCGTACTTTTTAGAATTTTGTTTTTGATTTGTTCTCATAATGAACTTTACCGGGGTTTTCCCCGCGGTTTTTATGCTCTATGCTTGTATAATTGTTTTTATAGTTTACTTTTAAAACTTGTGAGTGCCAGCCACTCTTTTAATGTACATTTTATGGATTTCTTGGTATTTTTAGCAGTGTAACTTTACAATGTGGAATAGTAACTTAATTATATTTGGTAGTTTTATGCATTTACATGTATATGTAAAGCGCCCAGAGGCCTTCATTGGTATTGGGCGCTATATCAAGCGCCTTATTATTATTATTATTATTATTATTATTATTATTTATCTCTTTAATTTGAAATTTCATCAGTTTGATTTGATCTATTGAATTGTGCAGTAAAATAATTTTTTTTTAATTTTCGATTTGTGATTGATTTGTTGCAGGCAAACTGGCCACCAAGCACCAGGTAGTAGGTTCCTTGAAGGCAGAACTACAGTGACTTATATAGCTACAGACCCGACTGGTAACTCAGAATACTGTGATGTCATTGTGACAGTTAAGGGTAAGATAAAACAATGCAATTGGTGTGTTTTCGCTCAAATAAAGTGTCTCAGTATTGTATAAACATTACGCACAGATCATCAGTTTTTGTGGGAACTGTCTAAGTTAAAATCTATAGGTTAAAACCTAATGTGCTCGTGATGCTGGTGTTTTGAAAGAAATTTCTGATAGTGCATTGTATATTTATACAGGCCTCAGTAGTGTGATATTTTAGGATTTTTTACAGATATCCCTTTGACTAAAAATTTTCTTGAAAGAAGAAAAGTAGCCACTAAGGAAATAAAGAAATAACCTGTATTGTGTCCAAACC
>CM055824.1:37630933-37645933 GCA_029582265.1 Zoroaster sp. YZ-2022 | reverse complement strand
CAGGCACATAGCCAAGGGGCTGTGTTTTCTATTTTTTAAAAATCAATGATTTAATTGTGAAACATTTTTATCCTTAAAAGGTTGGGGGTGGTGTTCTGTGTCCTCAATCAAAATATTCCCTTGTAAAAGTCTGTTACACACCTGCTTTATTTAGCTTCCCATTGGCCACCACCTTTGTGTGTCCCGCCTTTTTGGATCATTCCCAATAATCCTATATCAAGAACACTGGTGGCTGTTGGGAGGATGGGGAGCAAGTGAGGGCAAGGTGGAAATTAGGGAATGGGTGTTAATACAACTTATGGTTATACAAAATACAAAAGGGAAAAAGTTTACCATTCTTGTAAGTAAGGAAGACTAAGGGAGGGGGTGGGGTTAACACTTCCCCCAAGCATTCGTTGAGATCTAAATGATTTGTAGCTAAATATATTGTATCTAATTCTTTGACGTTGTAGTGATCACCTGTGATGCCTTATCTCTTCCTGCGGACATACAAGTCTATCCAATATTCTGCACAATCGGTAGACCATTAGCCGGTACCCAGTGTAGCTTCTTCTGCATCAATGGCCTCAGTCTCATTGGTGGTGTTTCATCGGTATTATGCAACCAGCAAGGATTATGGAATGTTGAACTGACTGAGCTGCCAACACATTGCGAAGGTAAGTCAAGATTGTTTCTTGTAATATCTTGAGACTTCCTTTGTATGTGGTTATGTATGCATTCCAGAGCATCGTATTGACGGGACAGGGGCATCGGTCACAAAATATTTCACCATCAGTGAAGCCCTTTTATTTTTGGTTATGTTGTGTTGGTCCCCTTGTGCCCTGGCTCCTTACATTGCTCTTCAACAAGATTCTTTGCTCTAAAACATTTAGTTCATTTTATATATTAATTACTGTTGAGGTGTTGTTTTGCCTTCAGTCAAATTCTTGGGGAGGCGTGCCACAATATTTTGCATGTGCTGTCCTTTTATTTCAGTCTCTGGTGGCAGCAGTGGGATACTCATGAAGACTGTAAATTTATAGATCCGTAGGCTGTATGCGAATTGAAACACAGCGGGTATAAACCGGCATTCAGCAAGTCTGAAGTTTGGTTCGAACATTTGAAAAGAAATTGTTTTGTTTTTCTTCTCAGATAAAATTGCACCCACCTTAACCTCCTGCCCGGGACCGGCCTCTGCTACCTTGGAAGACCCAAGTGGAGTGTCTGTGACCTTTGACATCCCTACAGCTCGTGATAACCTGCCATCCACTACCCTGACTGTAGAGAAATCACCTGCTGACATAACTTCCCCGTACCTGTTTAATCAGACCACAGATGTGTCTTATACCTTTACTGACCAGGGCAGTAACTCCGTCACTTGCACTTTTAGAGTGTTTATCTTTGGTAAGAGTTATTAAACATGATTTTTTTATGTGATTTCTATTAGAAAATATTTTTCACTGCACTCTCTGATTTGACCTCTACGTCGTTGGGAAATTGTTTACAATCATGAGATGTCCACTTTTGAGACTACATTGTGGGGGAGGCGAGGTGTGCTCACAAAAACCATGTCTTGAAATTTTAATAAAAAATTAATCAGTAAGACTAATTGCGGTGACACCATGTGGAATCTCAATTGAGTAGTAATTAGTTCTGAAAAGAACTGGAGGTACAACTCGACGTTTCGATCAGTGTGCTCTGATCGTCCTCAGGAGAATGGAGGAGCACACTGATCGAAACGTCGAGTTGTACCTCCAGTTCTTTTCAGAACTAATTACTGCTCAATTGAGATTCCACATGGTGTCACCGCAATTAGTCTTACTTATCATCCTCACCATGCAAAGCTACAAGTTTTACCTAAAAAATCAATCAACCAAAACAAAACAAATATTTTATATTTTGTGATGGCTTTGGGATAAGATTTAATACTATAGGGTAAGGTATAGGGTTAGGGTTAGATCATCCAGCCTACTTCCCATTTTTTCTTGACCTATTTTTTCAAAATCTTCTTTGAATACAGATGAGATAGAACCAATTGTTGTATCCTGTCCAGCTAGCTATGGCGTCACAACCCAACAAAGACTGACAGAGTTAACCTGGGAGGAGCCAGTCTTTGAAGACCCTACGGGAGATGAATTGGAAATCAGTAACAACAGGGGATCCAGTAACACCGCCACCTTCGCATGGGGAACACATACAGTGGTATACACAGCAACCGATACTGGAAATGGTAAAATGGCCATCTGTGAATTCGTCATCACAGTCACTCGTGAGTTAAACAATACTGTATATAAATATATATATATATTTCAGTGTTGTTCAGTAGTTGTATATGTAGTTACAAATTCTCTTCATCATTGGGCAGATACAGTGCCAGACAACGATGTTTGGAAATTCAAATTTGTGGACATAATTTGTTTTCTATGATGAAAAGATGAAAGAACTTCATATAGAATGATTGATACTTTATACCAAGTAAGTGCGTTTTGGCTATTATGATAATGTGGTATTTACAAAAGGTGTAAATATATATAATCTCCCTCTAAATGGAAGGAATAACTTTGGTAATGTTGGCAAAACTGATTCTATGAGTATGTTTACTCTCTTTGAATCAAGATATACATTGAAGGGAAGGTACAACATTGGTAATGTTGGCAAAACTGCTTCTATGAGTATGCTTACTCTCTTTGAATCAAGATATACATTAAAGGGAAGGTACAACATTGGTAATGTTGGCTAAACTGCTTCTATGAGTATCCTTACTCTCTTTGAATTAAGATATACATTGAAGGGAAGGTACAACATTGGTAATGTTGACCAAACTGCTTATATGAGTATGCTTATTCTCTTTGAATCAAGATATACATTAAAGGGAAGGTACAACATTGGTAATGTTGGCCAAACTGATTCTATGAGTATGCTTACTCTCTTTGAATCAAGATATACATTGAAGGGAAGGTACAACATCGGTAATCTTGGCAAACTGCTTCTATGAGTATGCTTAATCTCTTTGAATCAAGATATACATTGAAGGGAAGGTACAACATTGGTAATGTTGGCCAAACTGCTTCTATGAGTATGCTTACTCTCTTTGAATCAAGATATACATTGAAGGGAAGGTACAACATTGGTAATGTTGGCCAAACTGCTTCTATGAGTATGCTTATTCTCTTTGAATCAAGATATACATTGAAGGGAAGGTACAACATTGGTAATGTTGGCAAAACTGCTTCTATGAGTATGATTACTCTCTTTTAATCAAGATATACATTGAAGGGAAGGTACAGCATTGGTAATGTTGGCAAAACTGCTTCTATGAGTATGTTTACTGTCTTGGAATCAAGATATACATTAATAAAGGGAAGGTACAACATTGGTAATGTTGGCAAAACTGCTTCTATGAGTATGCTTACTCTCTTTGAATTAAGATAAGCACATTGAACAATCAATCTTTGTAAGGTTCAGCTTGTGTCACTCACAAGAAAAAAAAGGTGAATGTTGATAGAGATTAATTTGTTGTATTCATTGTGATGTTGAATTGAGGAAAGGGTATTTTATACAATTTCCCTAAATTTGAACTGGAAATGAGTTTACTTTTCTTAAAAATGACAGCACCTCAGACAAAATAATTTCTAAGGAAGATTAATACCATGATAAGCTTTACACCAAGTAAGTTTGACATTAAAATTTGACCATTTGGTAATTATATATTACCAGTCTTATACCTTACCTTTAATGTAAGGCCAAACAAAAAGTATCCAGTTTCTGATCTCTGGGTGCATTGCCTTAGACCCGCGTGTTGGCATTTTTAATTTTCTTTTGTTGCTATGAAACGATGTTATTTCAGCTAAAAATGCTGGATCAATTGGAATTCTGCCGTGCTGTGTTTTAAATTACTTTTTCAGATAGGGGTATGAACATTTGCCCAATTTGTGCAGCCTCTCTTAGCCACCATACTTTGTATACGGGAAACGTATTTCACTGCCGTTGGCAAAAACTACCGTCTTGAAAACCTTCCCTTTCACTCTTACTGGTACCCTTCTGTCACAAATCACTCCTGGCACTCTTTTCACCCACTCCACTCTGCCTGCACTCTCTTCTTCACCTCTCTTCCACACTCTCCGTTACTTTGAACAGTTGACCCCAAGTATTTAAACTCATCCACCTTTGCCACCTGTACTCCTTGCATCCTCACCATTCCACTGCCCTCCCTCTCATTCACGCACATGTATTCCGTTTTGCTCCTACTGACTTTCATTCCTCTTCTCTCCAGTGCTTCCACCTCTCCAAGCTCTCCTCAACTTGCTCCCTACTCTCACTACAGATCACAATGTCATCCGCGAACATCATAGTCCACGGAGACTCCTTCCTGATCTCGTCCGTCAACCTGTCCATCACCATTGCAAACAAGGAAGGGCTCAGAGCCGATCCTTGATGTAATCCCACCTCCACCTTAAACCCATCCGTCACTCCTACCGCACACCTCATCACTGTCACACTGCCCTCATACATATCCTAAGGGATGACTAAATATTGTATCATCTTGTTCTCTTGTTTTTGATATTTAAACAGCTATTGAATGTTCAAGCCTGGATCCCCCCATGAACGGAGCCCTAGCCTGTGACAGTTGGAGCTATGGTCAGTTCTGCACAATCTTTTGCAATGCAGAGTTTGACATTCCCAGGCTTAACAGTAATTTGCAACCGGAAAAACAGTATGTGTGCGGCTTGTCTGGGACCTGGAGTCCTCATGCAAATGTGCCAGATTGCTCAGGTCAGTTCAATTCAGTGCTTTTATTTAATTGTACTCAAAATGGCAAATTTCACTGTCAAACAAAGCTCACAATAAGCCTACTTAGAATTGTCGTGCGCATGCGCATTAACAGTGCAGTGTGGACATATACCTTTGTGTACGAGGGTGTGCACAAAGTCAGTGAGGGTGCAAGGTTTTTTGGTGATAAGTTGTAATTTTTTTATTATGTAGGCCTATTATGCAAATTCTCTTTTAGAAATCGATAAGATCATAAATAGAATACTTGAATTATTATATCTAACCTATAGACAAAATTTGCCATAACATTGTCATAGTACGTAAAAACTTGTCCGCCCATTGACTTTGTATGGTACTAATTTTTTCCCACACCGCCAGGTAGTTACACAAATCAATGTGCATGCCTGCAGCAATTCCGATAAGGCTTCACAATCTTAAAGGGACAGTATCATCACAATTGGAGCAGATTTTCAACAGGGCATGGAATCAATGTCTTAATTTACGATGCACACAAATTACTGGCTCAATTATGCAGTAGCAATGTCAATATGACCTTATGGGTCACTGAGGAGTCACCAAGGTAATCTTAAACTAGCACTCCGATTCCATGCCCTGTTGATTGTGATGATATTGTCAGATATACGACAGAAAGTTTTAGCTCTTTTATTTTATAGATTGATGAAATTCTTGCGTCAGGTGTAAAAAAATTGATTTGAATTTGCCCTTACACCAACATATGAATGAAGCACTGCATGTTCAGTGCTTTCCAAGTGTCTGTAAAAAACTACGCAGATGTCTTGGGTGGGATTCAAACCCACGACCTCCTGCTTTAACCTCTCGACCACTGAGAGCAAAGTCAAATCAGTTGTTTATCACCCGATACAAGAATTTCATCAATCTTTAGATGTCACGGAACCTGCTGCTCTGTATGATTCAAGCCACGGCAGCCAACCGTCATCGGGAAAGCTTGGTGGTCGAGAGGTTAAGACATCTACACTAGTAAGCTGGAGGTCGTGGGTTCGAATCATGCCTGAGTCGCCTGTGGAGTTATTTTCACAGACACTCGGGAAAACACTGAGCATGCAGTGCTTCATACATATGTCGGCCAGTGTAAGGGCAAAATCAAATCAACTTATTCATTTTTGTCAATAACGAGAACAAAGTGAAAATGCATCCATTCCATAATGGTGAAAACGGATTACAGCCGTGATCCGTTTCAAATTTGTACTGCATTTCACGTTCGCAAAAGAAATTACTGCATGTCAGATAGAATAATTTTTCAGGCTGTTTGGTACCATCACCAACTTCACATCAAGTTGGTTTATAATTCAGTATTTTTTAATTAGGTAATTAACAAAGGTGTACATACACTCCCTTTTAAGAAGAAAAGATGTTTTTAATTAATTTACAAAGATACTATTAAAATAAGAAATAAAGACAAAAACACTTTTAAATGCAGACAATAATTTCAAAGGAATAACAAAACAGGCATTTGAGCTACCAAAAAAAAAGAAAACAAAAACAAAAACACAAATACAAAAATGCTGTTTGTCCAAGAGCCTTCCATTTCATTTCTGATATTCTGTTGTGCAATTTTTCATCAGAAACACGAGATCCAATGCGCTCCATGTTGCCATCTGAGATGATGTATTTCTCTGGGGATTGTACGAGCCAGTCAACCAGAGACAGCATTGCTCAAGCTTTCATCGACCTCTTAATGGACTCTCTTTTCAGTGATGCATGTGACCCAAGTGATCAATGCACTATAGAGAATGTGGATATCACATGTGGGGCTACTGGAAGACGACGGCGAAGAAGTTTGGATGAGGAGAAGTACCGTAACCGACTGCAGAGGAGTCCACACAGGGCTGAAAGAGAAGAGATGAAGTGGAACACGATGAAGTCGCGACGCAACGAGTGGCTTGCAAGCTCACAAACCAGACAGCGCAGAAACACATTGGACTGGGAAGTTTTCATCTCTTTTGATTTCAGCATTAATATCCACTACCAAGTAGGGATCGATAGCTTTGCTACAACAGCGGATTCAGAGGACAGGATGGTAGTGCTGGCAGAGGATTTCTTCACCAAGTTAAGCAATGGCACAATTCGACCACTTAATGTGTCTGAGCTGGAGATACAGTTAGATGAGAGCTCACCAACGTATGGTTATGCTGAGATTACATGCGAGCCAGGATACATAGCAAACAATAATGACTATGTGTGTGGTAAGTACAAATAAGTAATCGATTTGTCCTTACACGGACGTAATGCATGAAGCACTGTATACTCAGTGCTTTCCAGGTGTCTGTGAAAAATTCCATAGGCAATTCGTGCAGGGTTCGAACCCAGGATTTCCTGCTTACAAATGCAGACTTAATCTCTCGATACATGTCCAGATGTTTTCAAGATAGGTTATAATTTTTATTTAAAGGTAATTAAGGTAATGTAGTGATGTTCGCAAAACTTATTCTAATAGTATCCTTACTTTCTATTAATCAATAACCAATTTGTGACAGTTTAAGTTCACACTTTTGGGACGGTATTCATTCCCATAGTAAACATTGTATTGAATTTATGTCTTGTTACCAAATCTTGAATTCAAACTAAAGTTATAGGCAATAATTTTATTCTTGAACTTAAGAATGACTCATATAAAATATTTTCAGGGAAGATTGATTGGAACAACCAATTGTGGGCTTAATGGCCTTATAACCATACGTCATTGTTATGAGATGTGCCTACGCCTTGCTGAAGTAGTACAGCATTATCAGTAAAACAAATATTCATTATACGATCCAGGGTTATTTGTAAATTCTAAGTATGTGGAAAGCTTTATAATGGTTCATTTAAAAGAGTAATTAAAGGCACCTGGCACTGGTATTTTGTCCAAATGTAGCTTTTGTCATAAATATATACATTTTTATGAGTGGAATGTGAATAAACAAGTAACTAAGGTTACAGAAATAGTGGTTTTATTGTATTTACGACTTTAGAATAGGCCACCCCTTTACATTGACACATGGTGGCGCTGTTCGTGACGTCATTCGAGGCAGGGATATTTGAAGAGAAAATGTGTAGTCTGGCCCCATACATTACGTCTGGGTACCTGATCGGTACGATGCGTCACCGAATCCGAGTAACCGAATCCGAGAGTACGACAATGAGAAACCTCAATCAAGCCTCAAACCATTTCCATATTTTAAATGAATAAAAAAGCAATATGAAGAATTATATATATGACTACTGTACTACTACTAGTCATGCTAGTGCAAAGAAAGCGAATCAATTAATTATGTAATTAATCTCTGACAAACCTGACAGAATGACACATTGGTCATTGCACTATAGTCTATACACAACTGTCAAGTCTGTCATGAACTGCCAGCACACATACTTACAAAATGTATGCCTAACCTGTAACCTAGTTTCAGATGAAACGACAACGTAAAACAAGGCCCAAGGGGAAGCATGCAAGTTTTCACGATATAGGTGCAGCAATGCCGCTAGTGCTACGAAAACTGCATAGCGTTACTGCATAGCGCTGAAAACGACGTCGGACAGGACCACTTTGCCCTCGTTATCCTGACTTTCGCTGCCCATAACCGCCTATATTTGGGATCAGCTGGAAACAGATGCAGGCTGATCCCATCTTTAGTTGTTTTGTTGCATCCAGCAGCAATACACCTGGTCGGCATTGCTGGGAAAATGCCGGAAAAATGCCTTTTTTTATAACAAACCAAACCACACGTGTGTAAACACAGGCAATTCTCGAGGGCGTCGAGGGGGGTCGATGTTCCATCAGCGGCGAATCCTTCCTCGAATGACGTCACAAAAAGGGATGGGCGGAGTCACCCTCCAAACAACTTCATATTGTTTTTAAACATATAAATCCTGACAAATAATCACTCAAACAATTTGTTTATTGTTAATACACATATACTTTATTGTTTAAATCAATAAAAAACCTATTGCCAGGTGCCTTTAAGTTTTAACATATATTTGAAATACCAATCTAGTATGTTCTACATGTAAGTTCTCGTAAGTTCTACGAGCCAACAGTTGGAACGGTGGGGATCTCCTCTATCCCAGGTCCTTGGTGACATTTCATGGAAGAGTTTGAAACCTCTTCCCTTCACACCGTCGACCTGTGGCTCAGCTATGTGGATGATACCTTCTTATGTATGGCCACATGGCAAAGACACACTTCAGGACTTCCTACATCTCAACAAGCAACATCCTAGCATCAAGTTTACGATGGAAGTAGAAGATGATGGCATGATCTCGGTCCTTGTTGTTGGCATCTCCAGAAATCCAGACGGCTCCTTGCACCACAGCATTTACAGGAAGCCCACCCACACAGATCGATATCTCAACCAGCACCCTAGCATCAAATCATCGGTCAACCGAACCTTCGTACAATGTGCCTACAACTTATGCAACCCGGACAGCCTACCCAAAGAACTACAGCATATTAAGAGTACCCTTCAGTGCAACGGCTTCAAACACAGCAAGATCAACACATCGAAGTCTGTCCCTAACCCCGACTACAAGGTCTCCCCAAGTCAAATCATTTCTACCTGTCTTCCCTACCTACACATGTAGGTTCTACGTCACACAAACTTCAGCGCATCCTCCACCAAGCAGACATCAAGATTTACCATTCCGCCTTCAAGGACTTCTCCACACCCATAAGGATAAACCGGATCCCAGCAACAGAGCGGGAGTATACCAGATGTCCTGTGAGTGTGGCAAAGTCTACATCGGGGAAACAGGACGGAATCTCCCAACGCGACTGAAAGAACACCGGGCACGCGGCCGCAGAGGAGATTTTGAGAAGTCAGCAATTGTGAAGCACCCCCACATCAAGGACCACCAAACTGACTGGCAGGCAGCTCTACTCATCACACCTATCGACACATGGCATCCCAGATGCACAGAGGCCATCAACATCTTCAAGCACTGTTCCACAGGACATCGGTTTCTACATCAGCGATATTTGGCGACTCCTACTATGGACCGAAGGATCTTCTATATCCAAAGTCCACAACCCACCCCAGACTGAGGGATCTCCTACATCCCAAGTCAACCACCTGTCCCTCCCCCTGTGTTTGTTAACAACTGATTCAGTTTAGTGAGCACACGCTCCTCTTTCTCCCACTCCAAGGATCCCAGTCCCACCAGTTTCCCACCTGCATGCTTCTATGCACTAATTCTCCAGCATCCTGTACAGAAACTAACCTGTGAAAATTGATTTCACATTTTCTTTAAAATCATTTGTCAGACGATGGTACCATCACCAACTTCAAAGTAAGTTATTTTGTAACTGGGTAATTGCCAAAGGTGTAAACACTCTTTCAACCAATCTCATCTCTCATTTACCCTCAGTTGCCTGTAGTACAGGTTTCATGTACAACAACTCAACCGGCGAGTGCCAGTTCTGCCCCAGAGGATATTATCAGGACCAGCAGGCACAGTTCTCATGTATTGAGTGTCCCCCTGGTACCTCAACAGCCAATGAAGGAGCCAATAATGAGACAGTGTGTAGAGGTATTATAACACTCACTTTTCACAAAGAGATCTTTCATTATTTAGTTTGTGTATAAATAACAGCATATTGAGGCCAGAATGAGGGAGGCCTGTACAAATCGACAAATGTACAAAGTGACATATTCGTCCACATCGTGGTAAAATCACTTTGCGAGATAAAAGCAATTGAAGTTGATAAACTTTTAAAATTGCGGTTTCGATGTCATTTTAATCTCGAAGATCATTCATTTTTACTTTGTGAGAAAGCTGAAATCTCAAATGATACATAACTGTATTCGTTTTGTAGAGGAAAATAAACAAGCAACAAACTTATAAACCAAACAGTCACTTCGTGAAAACTGCACACGCTGTTGTCAAGTTTTCACAAAGTGACCCGTCCCGTGCATTAGTATAGGAACACGCGTCAATTTCGTGGAACACACGTGCGGCGTGATCGAATTGTGTCACTTCGTGAAAACTTAAAAACATGCCGTTCGCATAAAATAAATGCAGTAATACATGCACAAGGCTGCAGTCAGTCATTCGTGAAAACTTAAAACCACAGTTGACTTCAATTGGAAAACTAGAGAGTTTTGAGGATCTAACAGCTGAAAGAATATGGAGTAAAAATATGATGGGCATCACATAACTTAAAAAAGAGAGACTTTAACAAAGTTCTGAAAAACCTGTCTGTATCATATAATTAACCTATATATTCCTCTGTTTTTGTTTGAAACAGAGGCATGTCCAGCAGGTCATCACTCTGAAAATGGCATCGTCCCTTGCTTCAAATGTCTGATCGGAGAATACCAACCGGAGCTTGGTCAGACATCATGTCAAGCATGTCCTAATGGTACAACCACTCAAGACTTTGCATCTCAGTCTCTGGATCAGTGTCTAGGTATGTACAGGGTTTATGTATATTAATTGTTTCCCTTCCGACTATAAATCTGGCTGTATAAGGTTTTGAAGATTTAAACTGAAAACAACAAATGTTTTCTCATTTCAGAAATGTGCAGACCAGGCAGTGTGTCTGATACAGGGCTAGTTCCATGTACACCATGTGAGCGTCGAAATTACCAGCCAAAGAGCCAACAACGTCATTGTTTGCTATGTCCAGGGAATCGTACAACAATAAATAATGGATCCACCAGCATAGAAGATTGTAGAGGTAAAAATGTTAACCAGTAATGGCCAATTATACTCAACATTTAAAGTCTGCATATATGCATTATGTGCAACTTGAGTGACTCAGTCACTGAGTATATATATATATATATATATATATATATATATATATATATATATATACGGTTTCATGGAACAAAGAAAAATTAGCTGCCACCTATGTTGGTGAGGCGGTCCGGGTATACGCAGGACCTCTATTGCTCGTATGGGCCAGGAAAGCCACATCGAGATTGATATTTGGTTATATATATATATATATATATATATATATATATAGTCAGACACCAGTTTGCTATATATATATATATATATATATATATAATTATAACAAGAAAAGTTAATGTGAAGTCATGTATATGTAAGAGATCTAATTATTCCTTATACACTGTACTTTACTGAATGAATATTTCTCTTTAATTCCCTGTTCCTTTCCCTTGTCTACAAGTTCCAGACACAAGTCTATGATACCCTCAAACATAATTGTTCAGCTTTTCTATCTCTTGTTTGTCTCACAGATTGCCTGTACATATCTTTCTGTTAGCCTGTTTGAGTGTTTGTCAATGTGTCTATCAGTTGATTGGTCAGTATTTATTGAAATATCAGTCTGTTTGCTGAAACCCATTTATCAATTTGAAGCCCTTTAATTACATTACTTCAATAGATGTTGATGAGTGTGTCAGCTCCCCATGTGGCAGTGAGGCGACCTGTATTGACCTGATAGATGGCTACCGATGTGACTGTCCACCAGGCTATGACGGAGTCAACTGTGAAAAAGACATTGATTACTGCATGGACCACAGATGTACCCACAATGCAACCTGTGTGGACGGGCTGACAAACTACCAGTGTCTGTGTAGACCAGGATTTGAAGGTTAGATTGTGCTTGTGTTTGCAGCAAAAAGATCACATACTGTATCAGGGGATCAGGTGGCAAGAAGTATACCTTCCTCACCTTTCACATCTGTAGACCCAGATTCAAATCCCAATCAGATCCCCGCTGACATATGGATTGTGTGTTTTGTAGTCCCTACCTGATTAGTGTGGGTTTTCTTTTGTGCCAAATCTAAAACTCAATATTACTTAATCAGGGTCTCTTCTCAGATTTTGTCAGGCTTATATGTTGCAGTGCTATAGGCACTTTTGAGTTTTATTATCAGAAATATTAGTAAAGATTAATTAATTAATGACCCAAAACTGCAGTAAAGACTGTGCATCAACATGAAACACTTTCAAAGAACATGAGTCAGCATGATGGTTCAAATGTGTGTCGCGCATCACACGCCGGCTAAATGTAATGCGCCTTGAGCACCAGTTTGGTGGATACGTGCGCCATATAAGTCCTTGTCGTTGTTGTTGTTGTTGAATAGAACAGCTGATGAAGAGCTGACACATACGCGCTTCTTTGATTTTGATAATTAAGCCATGTCCATCTGTTAGTACACCCTCACATGATTGCATTTTGTCCAGTCAGATTTTCTAAATTGGTTTGGGTATTTATGAGTAATAGAATAGCATTGATGTAGTTTAGGGGGTGTTTTTATCGAAGAAACAACAGATTGGTTTACAAAGACATCATCAATGCAGACTTAAGATGCATCAAGCATCAGATTTTCTATGCGCAAAAAAAGTGCTTCATCAACAAAATTTGATGCCAGCAAAGTTCTTGTAAAAGTACTTGGATAAAGTGCATAGTTGCATGTTCAAATCTGCATTGTTATTTTGGACATTGTTATATTGTGTGGTATCAAGTGAAAAACCATCCATAGAAAATATTTTCAGCTGGTCAGGTCTCAAGTCAGCCACTTATTACTTTGTTCAGGTGAATTGTGTGAGGTGAATATTGATGAGTGCACCTCATCACCCTGTCATTATGGTGTATGCCAAGATGTCATCAATGGATATCGCTGCCAATGTCTGTCAAATTACACTGGGGTCCACTGTGAACAGGAGATAAATAGGTAAGAATCACTGGTGATGTCTATCAAATTACACTGGCGTCCACTGTGAACAGAGAATCACTGATGATGTCTGTCACAATGGGGTCCTCTGTGAACAAGAACTAGATATGTAAGAATTAATGATGATGTTTTTGAGTTCTTTCGGGTACACCATGTAATGATCTCTTTTTGGAAAAAGTGACGGCCCTGAAAAGAGCCGGTTGGTTTGTCTCCTGACAATGACTAGAGCAGACTAGTCGAAATGTTGAGAACAAACCAACCGGCTCTTTTCAGAGCCATCACTTTTTCCAAAAAGAGATCATTACCCGAAAGAACTCAAAAACATCTATCTCCACCATGCAAAGCCTCAAATCCTAAATCACTGATGATTGTCTGTCAAATCACTGCATGGGGTCCTCTGATCAACAGGAGATCAATAGGTAAGAATCATTGGTGATATATCAAATTCACTGGGGTCCTCTGTGAACAGGTAAGAATCATTGATGATGTCTGTTTTAAGCTACACTTGGGTCCATTGTGAACAAAAGGTACAATGTCAATATAGGTACAATGTATATAGGTCACGGTCTGTCAAATTACCATGGGTCCACTGTGCCTGGAGATTTGGACTCTGCTAAATGGCTGTCAAATGAACCTGGGTCCACTTCTCTGTGTGAACAGGAACAAAACTGTAAATATAGGTAAAAATCACAGATGTCTTTCAGATGACCATGGTTTCACAGACTGAATAGGGGATACATAGATTGGAATTACTGAGAATGGCCCTTCTAAAATTTACAAACTTTGATTGACATTATTCTGCTGGTTTGAGAAATTCTGTAACTATATATAACCCCTGTTGTGTTGCTTTGGCTTTCAATCAGATTTAACTTTGTGATTTATTTGACTATTAAATAAATGTTGTTTTAATTTATCTTATAGCTGTTTTCCAAGTCCATGTCAGAATGGTGCAAACTGTGACCTCCAAGATGGTGGTTATCTTTGTCTCTGTGCCCTGGGTTACAGTGGTATTAACTGTACCTTGGACATCAATGAATGTTCCAGCGGACCATGTCAGAATGGAGGGAATTGTCAAGATATGCCCAATGCATTCATCTGTGTATGTACCACTGGTTATGAAGGTACACTCTGTGAGATTGATGTTGATTTGTGTGCTGAATCGCCATGTCACGAGGGCTCGACCTGTGTTGACCTAGTGTCAACATTCCGCTGTGTATGTCCACTAGGTCGAGCTGGTGACCTGTGTGACCGAGTCAAAAATCCCTGTGATGACGCACCCTGCCAGAACAACGCCACCTGTGTCCTGATGAATGAGGACAATCCAGATCCGTACACCTGTCAATGTGTTGCCGGCTACACTGGACTAAACTGTGAGATAGATTTCAAAGAGTGTGCATCGACACCATGTTCCAATGGAGGTACATGTATTGAACATCAGCTCAATGCATTCATATGTGAATGTCCACAAGGCTTTCAAGGTAAAGCTATCAGATAAAAAAACCTGAAAAATCTTCATGATTAGTATTTTGTTAATTACACTTTATGTCGTAGTGTTGACATATTCCCTGTTATAGTTAAG